>JMQE01001216.1:0-30110 GCA_000731825.1 Hypocrella siamensis
CCCCCCGAGAGGCCCATTCCAGCGCGTGGCCTAGTCGGCGATGAGCCAATCACGCGGCGTCCAAGCAGGATCGGCAAGGGGCAGCCAGGGGGAGCGGCCACGCTAAGAAAGCCCATCTATCGGCCTGGCAGCGCCGCACGACGGGCCCTGACAATTGTCCTCGGGTGGGGCGCCGGAGTCCTATCCCGGTTGGGTGGTGGTGCTGTCTGTCCGTCTAGACAATTGCGTACTCCTGCCTTAGACGGAGGACGAAGATTCGCGGTCACACCGGCAGACGCGTAAAGTCGGTCCTTTTCTTCGCGTGCGTCTGAGTGCCTCTGTTCGGGCAACTCGTCGCTCGCTCGTATCCAACCACTGTATCTTCAATTTTCCATTCTGCTGCTGGTTGTGGTCTCTGCGCCCACATTGTTTCGACTGGCAAGATGCCCAACCGAGCCGCGGGCTTGATTGTTGGCCAGGTACCTATAGATAGCTATAGCAGGCTTCTTTTTTGTTTTTTTGGACGTTGCTGGCGAGAGGCCGGCCGCGTTACCCTTGGCGCCCGCCGACCTCCCCGCCCCTGGCAACACATGATCGCCTGTGGGTGTTTGCGTCCGCCATGAAACAAAGGGAAGAACAACCGACAAGGCTTGGCAGCCATTGATTGGAGCTCGGTCGGGTCGCGTGTTTGCTGCTGGCTGGTGCCGATTCGTCCCAAGTCGACACATCAGTTTCTTGTCCCCCTTTTTTACTCCCGACAGCAAGCAGATGATTCTGGTTTTTCTTCAGGGTGCAAGACCTCTGCGCGCGTTCTGGAATTTGGCACCTACGTTTCGCATTGATGCATTGCGCGTGGCAAAGGGCACGGTCGCGCAGACTGGTCTTGTTCTCCCCGCCCCCGCCCCCTTTTCTTGCACGCACTAACACCAGAAAAAAAAAAAAAGAAAAGAAAGAAAAAGAAAAGGGCTCACAATGAAAAACAGGTTTACAAGCGTGGAGAGGCCGAAAAAAAAAAGGTCAAAGACCCCCCGTATCCAAGACATGGTTGCAAAGAGGCTCGTTTCTGGCGTCGGCGATCGCATCCGTGATCTGACACCGGGTCTCATCTGTGATCTGAAAAGTGGTCTCATCTTTCTCTTCCTTTTCCATCTGACCGTGGGACAGGAAGCGTGCTTTGGGACTCACTAACAACAACAAGAGTGAATGCACTGTACCGTGCCATGCTGCACTGCACTGCACTGCACTGCTGCACTGCCCAGCTAGCTGGTTGGACCTCGGGCATGGGCCACTCCCTCAATGTAAGCGCCGCTGCTCCGGAATCTCAACTGACGCCCCTATCAGATCCGGAGATCCACGGCCATACAGGAGAACTTGCAGTTTGTTCTAGCCCCCCGTCAAGGTCATGAGCCAGATTCATCCGTGCCTTCCATCAATGGAACGGCACGCCTGCCATTATCCACCGCCCGTTAACGTGAGACGCGCGTGCTCGGTCGGAGGCACGTCTTTTTGCTCGCGGATCTTTCCCGCCAATCACTTTGACATTCAGAGTGAATAGGCATGTAGACACGCACCAATCTGTTCTGTTCTGTTTTGTTATTTCTTCTCTTCGCATATGTAGCTGCGTCACGGGGGTCCAGAGTGCTGGCACGCCGCCAACCAAACCACGCCCCAGCTTCTCCGTGAGAAAACCAAAAGGTGCAACACGTATCTACCATCTCTCCTGCATTTGCAGCCAACTGCAGGCTGCGTTGGTCGCCCGCCCAACCGCTTACGACGCATTGCAAGCTATGCAGACTACTTCCAAGCCATCAAAGGTGTGCGTGCGCATTTAAACCGTCGGTGGAGTCTTTGTCAAGGTAGAAAACCCAAGTCCGCTCCTCCTCCTCCTATACTGCCATCTCAACAAGCAGACAGTCAAGGTGCAAAGTGACATGGTCCAAAAGATCGACTGGCCCCTTGAGCGACGTTGATATTTTTGAAACGTGCTTCCCGTGCTGGCGGGCAACGAGGCAGGGATGTGCAGCCAATAGCTTCCCCCCTCTCGACCCCTATCCCCTACGCAGGTGAACCATACCGTAGTTCTGTCTGCCTAGGAGCTATGACACGACGCTAAAGCGTTCAAGGATCCACCTTTCTTTCTGTGTGTGCATGTACTGTATGTCTTTCGCTCTCTCTGTCTCTCAGCGCCCATCAACGCCAACAGCTTTCATACGCACAGGCACTCTTCTCCACAGGATCACGTTTCCATGAACAATCCAAAAAGCATTGTCCGCGAGCCATGGCTCAGAGCGCTATTCCCAGTCACCAAAACCCGGGATTCCCGAACGGCTACAAGTCCCGCTGGAAGCTTCCAAGCCTCCGTTTTTTTTTTGACCTTTCCGCAGACACCTCAGCTGATGGATCGACGAGTGTCCATTTTCGAGCCACAAGCCTCATTTACAGTACCACCCCATCCAACAATTATCGTTCTACCAACGACCGTCTTGCCTTGTTTTGAGGGCGGCCCCTTTCATATCGCGGAGTTGCTTTCACGCATCCGCCCTCAGGCTTTTCCTCGGGACCAGGCGCGAAGTGTCGGTGCATTGGCTGGTCATACCTACTTCATGGGTGTGTCCATCCTTCCATGTGACTCGTCTATGTATGAATGTACTGTTGGTACGTAATTCTCGCCTTGAATGTTCAGGATGGGCAGTTCCCCCAACCCTGACCGCGCGCCTCAATCAACGCCCATCGATCCGGTCAAACCCAGCTCATTTCATGTCACGTATCACATGCGACAGCCATCAGGCTGTATATCACTTCATTACAGTTCGAATTGAGCCTATTCTGTACAAGTCTCAATGAAAGTGAAATGAAACGTTTCACCAGATATCGAGGCGGGGATGTGTCGCTCGAAAATTATTCAAACACTCATTGTGAAGAAAGCGCCCAGAGGCGAAAGGACCACCGTGAAAGGGGGGCCATATGCATGCTTTGTAAGAAAATGTGTAAATATGTCGAAGAAGCTGACATATGTGGCAAGAAAAAAAAGGGGGAGAGGGGGGGGGAAGAGGAAACAAAAAAGAAGTCAAAGAAATGGGATGAAGTAGAAAACCTCCTCTCGCCTAATCTTCAATCTTCAGGACCGTCTTTGAGCTCATCTCCGAGCCCTCTGGGTCACCAAGACGTAAGCTTTATGCTCTCTCTCTTCTTCGCCGGCTGCGTATAATGCACCACAGCCGGCGTTCATTTTGCCACCGGTGTGGCCGCGGTCTGTTTCAGAAGTCTGAATGGCAGTTGCGCCTTTTGTGTCGATTCATCCTTGACTATTCGACAGCTTGCTGGTAGATTTGTCACGTTTGCAGACCGTCAGTCTCTTTTCCTCGTGTCGCATCTGGAGCTGCTTTTGTCGCGTCCTGTGACTTGCTTGCCGGTTCATCTCATCCACTTCCTTCCTTCCCTGGTTTTGACATACTATCATGCCGAAGAATCGATGCCGAAAATGTCGGACAGGACAATGTATCGCTCGATGAACCGTGACGCGCAAAGACGGACCGCTTTTCTGGCCCGTTGTCCAAGGCCAAGGCCGTATTCTAGGAGCAGCGCCGCACAATTCATTGTCAAAACGTCAATCGACTCCCCAAGACTATCTCGTCCTCGGCGGAGCCAGGTGTCAAGAGCTGCAGAGCTGCGCGGAGAAGAAGAAGACACAGAGTCCAATCATAGTTTTACCCACTTGCCAGTGAGTTTCCACCAAATGTAAGCAACAATATCCTCCTTGAATCGCTCCCACGGATTTCGATTCAGCCAATAGCTGAATTCTCGGTAGTGGTACATTTCTCCCCAGCAATCTCTGCCCCACGTGCAGCCGGCCATATTTACGACAAAGTCGCGATCCTCTTGGCTGTAATGAAATTGCGTATTGTTCGCGCCCGTCCCGTCTCCGCAAGCGGCAGGAGGGAAGCTATTGATTTTCCGCTGCGCAAGGAAGCCCGTATGCTCTCGAACCCAGGCATGGTTCCCATAAAGCGCTTCGAGCGCATCTTGCTCCTTGTGCGCCCACGCCATGTGTTTCTGTTCGTAGGCCACGGGGTCCCACCAGATATCCAGAAGGCGTTCAGTCCAGGCGCTACGACGCATGAAGAAGGACCCCAGGTTGAAGCCAGAACAGTCCTGAGACAGCAGCAAGTTGACCGAGTTGATGTTGCCGTCTCCCACGGGACTCGTTGCTGACTGATCGAGATAGGGATAGGTCAGAGGATGCGTGATGTTGAGAGGATTGTACTCGTTTATGTCACGATACACGTTCTTGCTCAGGTTGTCGAAGATGTGATTCTGCAGAGAATACGACGGCTCCATGACGATGGTCGTCAAGTCCAGCCACCAGAACCTTGGCACGAGGTCAGCACAACCGCCCCAGTCGCTGTTTTCCGTGGGGCAATAACCATGATCCACGGATCGCACTTACCACTCGGCATTTGGATATTTTCGCATAGCGCTTCGGATATAATCAACCTTCTCCCAGCTTTCTCGCCATTCGTGCGCATACCTCTTCCTAGTCTTCATGTCGACGATTTCGAGGTCGTATCCCCATCTCGACACGTACTTCCGCTTGTTTCGCACGCTGTCACGTTCAATGGCCCATTCTCGCGCCCCTTTCCATTCCATGACGCCTCCCCCGACATTGGCCGCCAGAATGATGACAAACTTGGAGCCGCCGCCTCCCCAACTGGCTCTCCTGTACCAGTAGATGAGTGCTGCGAAGAAGGAGGGGAGAAAAGGAAGAGAGTCAGTAAGTTCTCCATTTAATCCATTTCCTCAATGTTCCCAGCATTCCCAACATTTCCAACATTCGAGGGCACCAATATTTGCTTACGAGAATGATAGAAAATATACAAGCAAAGCAATAGGACGAGACCTATGACGAGCCTGATCTTGAGCTTCCGGCCCATACGCGCAAAGATGGATCGTAATCTTCCAATCAGAGGAATGCTTCGTCCGGTCCACTGGCCGCCACTCAGGTTGAATTTGCTGCCGAATCGTGTATCACGCTTGTTGGAGCTGAAGCGTGGCAAACTGCTCGATATGCGTCGCATGTGACGAGTAAAGAAGCCCTGGTGATGCGTCGAGAAGGACGGGTAGCCATTCGTACTCATGTGACGCATTTTTGCGGATTCCCAGGATTTTGTACCAGATGTCGGGGCGTTGGCCGGACTCGATCGGCCGCTGCTGATATTCAACCCAGGACTTGACCATCCACCACCAGGAACAGGCGAGGGGCTGCGCGATAATGACATGGGAGTTGCAGGTGTACCTAGAGGGATGACAGACATGTCAATATTACCTTGTCTGAGGGCCCACCCAATTTGCGTGACACGATGACACGCAACATGTGTCAAGTCACTCAAGCGAGAGAACGCTACAGCCTAGATCTGCAATGCAAGCCTTGCTGGCCGGCAGAAGGTCGGGGACATGATCATACCAAGTATGGGCGAAAGAGACGCTTTGTTGGCGTGGTTGACTTGCACTTGGAGAACAGTGCCGGCACGCTGCTCCCCCAGGGTTTGGTTTCCGGCCGAGGAGCGTCGTCGGTTGTGGGACACCACGGGCCGACCATCAACAGAGCTCGAGGAGGAGCCTGGCGTCAGCTTTGAGGGAGCCAGCTTGGATGATGGACGGTCGCGATGGTTTGGCATGTATGCTTGGACGATGCGCTACGTGCGGGCTGCTGAGATGGGCGCAAGTGCAGCCAGGATGGACTGACGGCGATGGGAACAAAGCGAAAGCCTTCGTCTCGTGCTGGCTACCGCGATGGAAGGGGGAATGGCGAAGGACAATTCGTCAATGGGCCTGGTCTCGTGTTTGCTGTTGCACGGGTACGTCGTTATCGTCGTCGTCAACGTCGTTGTCGTCTTTGTCGTGATGGTCGTTGTGGCGGTAAGCAAGGCGAAGGAAGCTGCGACTGCAATGATGGAAGGCGGGAGAAGACGATAACGAAGACTGATGATGGATGATGAACGATGCACGGGAGGAATCGCATTCAACAGAGGGAGGAGCAACAAGGTCGAATGCAAGGAGGCGAGACGTTGCGTGACACAGATGTGTGTGCTGCGCTTCGCTGTGGTGTTGGAATGATGACTGACGGGCGGGAAAAAAAAAAGTCCAGACGAGCGGGCCAGAACAAGCGGGCCTCGGCGGGGAAAGGGGACTGATTGACTGTAGAACTGGACTATGGCCTGAACAGGCTGAGACCTTGTCGACGTAGCAACCTGCCTACAGAAGCAACCTAGCAATTTAGCAAGCTGCGCAAAGCCGTCGAGCTAGTTGCTTTAGAATAGTCTCGTTAGCTCTGTTGCGTCATGAGTCGTGCCAGTCGTTCGTCGAGGTGGATCTTAGAAGCAGCCCGAGACGCCAGACGATAGCCCAAAAAAAAAAAAAAAAAAAAAAAAAAAAAAGGCCGCGAGTTGTTGGATTTGCCTTTTGAGATGCCGACAACGACGAAAGCGTCGGGCCAGATCCGTTCCCCCCCTCGCACAGTACTCAACGTGCTCACAGTACGCGGTGCACGCAGAATTGAAATGAGGCGATATAGTGCTTATTATGACTAAAGGTAATTGCTGTGGAATCGCGGTTTTATTTTCCCTCACTCCTCTTTTAATTTTGTTTGCTTGGCCCATTGGGAGCCCCTACGCCGAGCCTGGCTAGTCAGGATCCTCGGACAGTGTAATCTTCATGCCAGACCCGCGTGCGAACGGCGGTTGGGGTGCCACGACTCCATCAACGCCATTGAAGAACTCCCAAACGGGATTCATGCCTGCACCGCCTCCTCCGTGAACTACTATGCTCAACTGCCTGCCTCGTACCCCCGTCATCCGTCATCCGCCGTCATCCGTATTCCGTATTCCGTATCGCGGCGCGTCCGTACATTTGCCAAAGTCACCACACCACTACCTTGCAATCTATTGAAGTCATCAGCCCCCCTCCTTATTGCTGGGGGAAACGCCGTCACGCGGGAATTTCGCGCGTCCGTACAGCGATATCTTGCCTTGTCGCCCGCGTTCGCTTTGGCCTGCTAAGCTCTTGCATTGGCTTAGTAGTGGTTCCGCCCGTCGCATTTAAATCCGGGATGTCCAACCGGGTGCCAATTTCCCACCCACTGGCCAATGACGGCGATGAGATTCTTTCTGGTTGCCACATTGACATGCATTGCCATTCGCCAAGGCATGCGAAAGCTTGTCTTTTTACCTCGATGCTGCTGCCGCACTGTATCGCCAGCCGTCTGCCTGTCCGCATTTGCCCAGCAAGAGGGCAGGGGAGAGAAAGGGGGGGGAGGGGGGGGGAGGGCACGGAGTCGAGGATCTAGCGTCGAAGGCTTTTTGGAAGACATGTCTCAAAATCGACAGCTTCCTTGTGTCGTGGCTGCAAAGTAGTTGCCAAACTGGCTCATCGGGGACGATCTGTAGTCGGTCTCACAAGCGAGACCAGATTATTTTTAGAGATTCCGCCTAACGGACGGGCGTACCTTGGAACGCGGATATGCCAGCCCTTGGCGCACGTGAATACCATCATCATCTTCGTCTTACATGGACAAGTACTCCCGTACTCCGTGTTCCGTGCTCCATCAAGAAAGAAAGCTCGCTTGGCCGACATCTCGGAGGCGCGCTTGGCATCTCGGGAGGATCCAATTCTGGCAGCCAGACTCGTGAGTGCCCAGACAAATCGCCTCATCAAAGACGGCGATGCATTGACATTCCGGATCTGCCGACGCTCTCAGCCCAAGGTATTGTGACACGATTCTCAGCTTCATCCTCCGCCACGAACATCTACCTCGTTACAACACAAATTTGACTGCTGTCGCTTTGATGTGATGATGATGACTGATGATACCGGGAAGTGGGTGAAGCTCGTTGCAGCTACGTACTACTCTGAACATGTACGTACTGATGCCAGCGAAAGCCCCACCGAGGCAGACCAATGACAACGCACTGCCTTGCTAAGCGCCTGTTGTCACGCCTCATCCGAAGCTCGACCATGCAGAACCATTCAAAGCCTGCAAACGAATGCATTTAGACGCCGGACCCAGCAACAGATATGGCTGAATGAAACGATGTTCATTTCAGGATTATACTGTGAAACAATTTACTTGCAGCAACAATGTGAGCCGCGTCACTGCTCGGGCCGCTGCGCCCGGCGTGACAGGACGTTGTGATTGTGGTGCTATTGTGCCTTGCCCATCTCCAATTGTCGTCTTTGGTCTTCTCCTTTTCATTCCAAACTCACTCCTGGCAATGAATTTCGACGCCATCTGAATCCGGCCTTGAAGCTATGGCACGCGCTCTTCTATAATTGTTCCTCCTTGATCAAACCCAGTCGTGGGAACCATCGTTTCTTTGCTACCGCACCCTCCAACCTACATACAGACGACACACTTGAATTTGTATTGGAATGATACTTTGATCGAAGTCATCCGTCTATCTTCTTTTTCTCTTAGGCTGCACAAACATTTTCAACCATTGTTCTTTGATAGTTTTGCCGTCTCACTGTTGAGTAGTCTTTTCAAGATCGCAGAGCTACATCACCCCAACTTTCTCTTGGAGTTTTGACATGGCAGCTACACAACCCGGGAAGAAAGGTCAACCGACGTCCACCAAATCGCATCGCCAAGTAGACGACTGGGAGGAATGGGAAGATGAAGAGGTCATCACGCCGGTAGAAATCGTTAAACCAGGCCAAGGCCCAGGCCAAGCTGGCCAGACTCGTGCGATATCCCACGGACGGAGCGCTAGATCGGAGAACCCAAGAGCCTCTAGATTCTTTCCAGCATCTAAACTGCGCCGCCTCAAGTCCCGACAGAGGCAGAAAGCCAAGAATGCCGAAGCAGGCATTCGACTCATCACCGACATGTCCGCCTTTGGACGCGGCAAAGACGCGGCAAAGCGCACGCGAAGTCCGTTGGAGGGGACTGGAAAGTTTGTCGACGCTGCAGCTCTGAGAGCACTGGAGGGTGAACCAAACTCAGCATCTATCGGCAACTGGAACTGGCTGAAGAAGACTGGCAGGGCCGACAAGAGCCGCGTCTCTGGCGCCCTTGCGCATGGAGATCGATCCGCGGACGGCGCAGGCGCAGATCTATCGCCTGAGGACAGACCAATAGTGATTGGCATTTCATTGGCATCCTCCGAGACGGTAAAATGCGAGAAGAGCTCGCACGTGGCTTGTGACAACGAGCGGCATTCTTTTGCGGACCGCGGCCTCGGCAAGAAAATGACTCTGAAGCGCGGCAACGGTCCCTCCGGCAGGGACGCGCAACGGTCGATGTGGTCGCCTGACACCCCAAACACATTGTGCACTCTCAGTCCTAGCCAAGGAACCCCAAGTGTCATCTCACAGGCAATGATGCCCGGGCAAGTCCACAGAAAGCAGGCGCCGCCTCCGGTCCCAGCCTTGCCCTTGGACTACGCAAAGACCATGGCCGCAAAGGGATCGGGAATCGATGGTTGGTGGGATCACGTTGTCACGCCCTTCACTGACGAGAGAATGTCCTTTTCTGCCCACAAGGCGAAGGCGGAGTCGCCCAAGGAAGACGCCCACCATCGGCCTTGGCTTGAACACGAAACTAACAAAAACCCTCGGCTTCCTCCTGCAGACAAGACTTTGCCAGTCGAAGCTTCTCTTGTCAAAGATCCTCAAGTCGGGGAGAAGAATTTGCATGTCTGGCCTGTCAACGGCAGCAGGGCTGCCGTTGGATCAAGTTCCGCTGCGCCTACATCACAAAAAACCGTCACTGGTGATCCCGCCGGCATCTCAGACTGTCCACCCCCTTACTCGCCGCCCCCGTCCAAGGTCAAAGAGGAGAAGACCATTTGCTTCGCATCGCACTTGCAGACTCACTCTTCGCCGAGCACTTCTCCGGCAGGCTTGGCTGCGACAATCACTTCGCAGGGTGTCAGTCGAGGGCCAGCGAGTCAAAGGGCGGCTTCTGCGCATGCCCAAGCACCGCGGATTGGTGGTGAGCCGCTGCCTGTCCGAGTAGCGGGGACATTCTTGCCTCGGGAACATGGGTACGCAGCAACTGGCAGCCGACACAAGGTTGAGCGTCGCCGTCGTCGCCACGAGAAGGAAGACGTGCTCGCTCGCCGAGCCGGTGGGCTCTGGAGAGGACGATGGTGCGTGCCCTCCAAGGGCTGCTTCGGACGCAGCGGAAGGGAGGGCAGGAAGCGAAGACGAGTCTGGCTGACGATTTGGGGTGTGATTGCGGCCTTGATCATCCTCGTCATCTTGTTGGCGGTTTTGCTTTCACGACACCGCAACCAAGGCGAGGTGGCGCCTGTCCGTGTCAACTCGACGGATGCGCCGAGCAGGCCCGCTCAAGACATGCCGTATGTCTGGGTCAATTTGACAGAATTCCCCCCCATGCCCAGCGGTGTCCTGACCATCGTCGGCCCCGACAACACGGCAGCCAAGTCTGATTGCACCGAGCCATCTACGCTGTGGAGCTGCTCAATTCCCAAGGACCAACAGGCATCCGTGGTACCGTACAGACCAAACCAGCCCTCGCTGATGATGCAGATCCAGTGGGATGACAACAAGCGCAAGACCTGGAATATCTCCAACGGGGACCCGCCGGAACCAGTCAATCAGCCGGCGAGAAGAGCCCTGGGGGTAGCGGCTCGTGTTCTGAGCATGCTCAAAAGAAGCCAGACGCCACCCTCTGACTATTCGCCCAACCCGAAACCGCCAACGTACCAGGAGATGTGGTTTCTCGGCAACACCACCGACAATATCAAGTCTGACCTCAAGGGCGGGGAGCCAACACCCTTCTACATCAGCCTGATCAGGTCTGTCAACGACACGGTTCCTCCGCCTCGTGTGATTCGGAGGGAAAGCAGCCCAGAGATAGGAAACACCACGTTCAAGACGCTGATCCCGCGTCCTGACCTGGAGGCTGACGGCACGTCAAAGCCGGCGACGATGATGCCGAACCCTGTTCAGCAACCAATGCGGCTCTTCGACCGAGGCTTGCCGACGGAGCACTACGGCTTCTACACGTACTTTAAACGGAGCATATTTCTGAAATCTGTCCTCATCCAGACGCAGACGGACGACACGATTCCTCTGGATCAAGACGGAGGGTGCCGCAAAACAGAGGCGTCACACCTCGTCACATGGGGCGAAACACGACTGCACGTTCAAATTTGGACCCGGGCTCTGGAGGGCAACACGTCGACCCTTTTGAAGGCGGACGGAAGCAAAGGGATCGGAGGCACGGGACAAGTCGTGCGGCCGGGAACGATGCCGTATCCGGTGACCATCACGCACGACACGCACGGCGGGGATCCAAACAAGAAACTCGTATGGGGACGGCCGATTGACGAGCGACTTCAGGTCCAGACGGATGCGGCAGAAGCCCTGATCAACGACATGGGCGTGGGCGGGACGTGGATCAACCGGAGGGGGGCGAATGGGGATGGCAGGTACGGAGGCTTCGACGGAGGAACGGGCGGATGCAAATGCGAGTGGACGAACTGGGTGTGAAGGAAAGACCTCGGACATGATGATGCCAGACGTTTGGGTGTATACTTTTATCTACTTGTTTGTTGTTTGTATAAAAAAGAAAATCATTACCAGGCCCCGGGTGCTGGTGGTGGTGCAGGGTATTTAACAAAAAAAAAAGTAAAAAGGGAAGGAAAGGAAAGGAAAGGAAAGCGACATGACATGACATGACGTCAGGGAGAGCAAAAAAAAAGGCTCCTTCCTCACAGAGCCACAGCATTCATTCATATCGTTCAGCATCGAACCATGCAATGCTCGCTCGGCAACGACACCATGTCCTTCAGATCCATCACGCCCATCAGCGCATCGCGCGTACCCTCGTCACCCTCGCCATCGAGTCATCATGCGACGACACGGCCGTGGCGATCCTGTCGCACACGCCCACTCACACGCGGCTCCTGTTCAACGACCGCATCGCCTCGGACAACCGCGTCTTCAAGGGCATCCACCCCGTCGTCACGGTGCAGGGACATAATTCGTCTCTGGCGCCGCTGGTGAGCAGGGCCCTGCTCGCCCTGCCCGACCACATCGGGGGCGACGGCGGCGGCGGCGGCGCAATGTCGGTGTCGGTGCGCAGCGGTGACGGAACAGGCCGACACGTCTTGAAGCAGAGGCCCGACTTCGTGTCGGCCACGCGGGGGCCCGGCATCATGGCCAACTTGGCCGTCGGGCTCAACATGGCCAAGGGCCTGGCTGTGGCCTGGGACGTTCCGCTCCTGGGCGTCCATCACATGCAGGCGCATGCCTTGACGGCTAGGCTGTCGGCGGCGCTGGGATTGGGATGGCAAGGACAGCGACGTCAAGAGCATGAGAAGCTTGAGAAGCAGCAGCAGCAGCAGCAGCAGCTAGATCAAGAGGGGACGCAGCAGTGTCGCTTCCCCTTTCTCGCTCTCCTCGTCTCCGGCGGCCACACGCAGCTCGTCCTCTCGTCCGATCTGACGCGGCACCACATCGTCGCCGAATCGCACGACATCGCCGTCGGCAACCTCCTCGACCAGACAGCCCGCGTCATTCTCCCGCCCGACGTCCTCGCCGCCAGCCCCGACGTCATGTACGCCCGGGCCCTGGAGGAGTTTGCCTTTCCCACCACGTCCTCCGCTCACGACCACGACGACCACGACTTCTTCCGGCCCGCCCTCTCGCGAGCCGACGAAATGACGCCCACCCCGACAGGATACGCGTGGACCGTCGACATGCCGCTCTGCAACACCCGCCGCCTCGCCTACTCCTTCTCCTCGATACACACGCGCGTGCACCAAATCGCCGCCGCCCATCCCGCCATGGACCTGTGCGAGCGCCGGGCCCTCGCCCGACACACCATGCGCGCCGCCTTCCAGCACCTCGCCTCGCGCCTCATTATTGCGCTCCAGGATCGTCCCGAGCTGCGCCACCATCGCACCCTCGTCGTGTCCGGTGGCGTCGCGTCCAACAAGTTCCTCCGACACGTCCTCGCCGCCTCCCTCGTGGCCAGAGGTTTCGACGACATGCGCATCCTCGCGCCCCCCATTGAGCTGTGCACCGACAACGCCGCCATGATTGCCTGGACCGGCATGGAGATGTATGTCGACGGCTGGCGCTCCGATCTGAGCATCCGTCCCGCCGGCAAGTGGCCCTTGGATCTTGGCCGTGAAGGAAATGGTCTCCTGGCCATGGATGGCTGGCTGAAGAGGTGATGAAATTTTTGAGAAGCTGCATCGTAGATTTGGGCATGGCAACTATGTGAATGTGAAGAAAAAAAAATACCACTTGAGGGCGCACGGGCTTTTCTCTTCATCACACGGAACGAATCATGCCACTCTTTCAACGGGGCCGGCTCTTTTCTGGAGACAAGAATAAACAGGACAAAGCCGTCTCGTGACTTTTTGTCTTGTGTAATCCTGATACACGTCGAGGGTACTTCCGTAGCTAGCTACCTACTAGGTAGTAGGTAGCTAGCCACCGATGAAAAAAAAAACGAACCAAGGTGGATCATGGAATTCTTCTTCTATCAACATACACGCGGCCCTCTGCGGCATTTTGCCTCGCCGTGTTGCCCCTTCCCCCAGTCTACTACTCTACTCGAGCTCGCTCGTCACATTGGTAAACTCGCCCTTGTCCAGCTTGGTCTTCCAAAAGACGGGGTTGGTGTCGGTGAAGCCGTGCTTGACCCATCCTTCCTCCTTGACGTGGTACAAGTTGATGTATCCGCCGGAGAAGGCGTCGCGGTGCGTGGCGGCCAGGATGCTCCTCCTGCCGAGCTCGAGGGCATCCTCGACGGTCAGGTCGAACTTGTACTCAGCGTCGAGCACGCCATAGGCAAACGTCTGGCCGGAGCCGACGCAGAAGAGGTTGCCGGCCAGGCGCGTGCCGTCGCTGTCGACGTAGTACAGGGCCGGGCCCTCCTCCTTGGTCACGCCGGCACACATGGTGCCCATGCTGAGGCCCATGCCCTTGTAGTTGTAGACGAGGTTGGCCAGGATCTTGCTGGCGGCGGCGACGCTGATGCGACGCTTGTGCCGGAGCTCGTGCAGCCGGCACTGCATCCCCAGCCAGGCCAGCCAGTACTGGCAGTCGGCCGCTCCGCCCGCCATGGTGCCCAGCAGCACGCTGTTGATCTCAATCACCTTCTTGACCGTCTGCGAGGCGATCCAGTTGCCCGCCGTCGCTCGCGAGTCGGTGGCGACGACGATCCCCCCCTGGAAGCGAAAGGCCAACGTCGTCGTCCCGTGTGCAATCTTGATGGGGCAGTCGGGGTTCGCTCGGTCGTCGGTGGCGGCTCGAAGCCAGGCAGAGGGCTGTCCTTTGCAATCAGCATCGACTTTCGTCTACAACCAGCATCCGAGAGCCTGCCTGGGGCTTGAAGACGAAAGGGCGTCTCGACTGACCTGAGAAATGGGAGGCATGGCAAACTTTGTCGTGAGGCACGACGTTGCGTCCATCAGCTCCTGCGCCTCGTTTTCAAGGAGCACGCCCTCGCCCTGCTCGAGCGCTGGCCGGCGATATCTAGCCACGAGGGTGTCCATATTGTCAACAATTGGCAAGTAGCAATGCAGTGAGATCCGATGGAGATGGTACGTCGTCTTCCGGGCAGTCCACGAGCCAAGCGGTTGATGGCGAGAGACAAGAGGGAGAGCAATGGTCAGGCAGCTCCCGTCTCGCGCGTCACCAGGCAGGCAGTACGTAGAGCTCAAGGAAAGGATAGTGGGCCTGTCCAATCAAAACCGTTCGACCTTCGGCCAGCCGCAGACCTAGCGACCGACCTTCAAAGGGCATCTTAGTCATCCATCATCTTCTGGGAAGATACTTGTGCGTGTGTAAATCAAATTCCCAAATATGGTATCAATCAAAAGTCATGCTTGCAAACCCTTTCCTGCCCATGCTCGCGTTTCCTTGTTCTCTGCCATGGCGAAACACTGCTTCACGCGTTGCCCTCTCCTGGCCCTTTTCCATCCATCGTCCCTGTGGCATGCGGAAATGCGAAACTAGCATCTTGTCCACAAGAGGCAGAACCAGAAGCAGATGTGGCTGATTAACAATTCGAAGGAAAAAACTTGGCAAGATCAACAAAATCTGGGAGAAAAAAAAATAGAAGAAACAACAAGAGATCCAACACTTCCAACACATGCACGCCACGCACAGGACAACAATGCTGCTTGTCAACAAGATATCAAGGAAAGCTGACTCTTATCATCATGCCATCTTCGATCAGCCCACGCAGCTGCAGGCCCAGAAATGGCACCCCCCTGCAAACAGTGCACCCGGCAAAGACCATCGGCCAGAGCATCACAGGAAATGCAACGACGCTGATCTAATAGTTGGGTGTACCTTCTCGGCTACCTCGCGGTTCTCGCTTGCTTAGAAAGCTTTTGCGCAAGTTCGATTTTGGTGTATCAGGTGTATCAACCTCGGCTGGCTGAAACGTGCTCTTAATCGTGACAGTGCCCTCACCAATGTTCAGTTCCTTGGCAGGCCCGGCTCCAGTCTCGTCCACAAAATAGATGTGCTCTCCAAGATTGTCGCTGCTTCCGATGAAGTGGTCACGCTTCACCTCAATCTTGAACTGCGTATCGGCGCTGCAAGACACTTTGAAGCTCTCGTCAAATCTCCACTGTCCATTCGATGACTTAAAGTGCTTCGTCTTGCCGACAACCTTTTCTTTCGGCGACAATTGCGATACCACGACAAACAGGTCAATGGAAGCCGGGAACCCAGAGGCACCGACCACCGTCACCGTCGCAGTGCCCCTGGGGCCGCCGCCGCCGCCTCCGCCGGGCATGACGCTATGAATTGAGGAAGCGGCAATGCTCCTCGTTCGGACGTGACCCGGTGAGTTGTTCTGTGACACGGCACCAATGTTGGACAAGCCATCCGGCGCCTCGGAGAGACCAGAAGCCTTCCTGAGCCCAGGCCCGGGTGTTGCTGCCCCGTCACTGGGCGTCGTCACGAGCAACGGAAAGGATGGATTCTCCGGCAGAGTCCCATTCTCCTTGTCCTTCTTGCCGCCGAGAATGCCGCGCTTCAGGAAGGATGCTCCCCTGCCGACACCATGACCCACGGCGCCTGCAACAGCAACGCCTCCCTTGATGGGGGCACCCGCAACGCCCGTCACGATCCTGGTAGGTGCGCCAAGGCCAGAAAATGTGGATGTCCCGTGAATGCTTCTCGTGACATAGTCCGGGCGGAAGAGCAGCCGAAGCCGGATGGTGCCCGATTTGCCGTCGAGAATATAACGAGACTCGCTACCCTTGAACGGTTCCAGAGCATCCAGGTTGATGACGGCAGCGCCCAAGTAGTCCGGCTTGTCAGCAAAGTCATAGTCGTAAACCGTGACAACAAAGTTGGCTGCAGTGCGTGAGGGAACGGCCACCTCGAAAAACTCGTTCCAGGTCGGATTCAGCGTCTTTTTTATGATCTTGGTCTTGTACACTTCCTGGCCGTTGAGCTCAAATTTGCAATACGGGTCGCTCTTTCCATTTCTGTCGGCCGAAGGCAGCTCCACTGCATCCAGAACATCCACGCGCAGCTTGCCCATGTTGTTGATGCTTTCGCTGGCATCCAGTGTCATTCGAATGGGAATATACTTGAGACTGACTTTGACCCAGCCGCCTTTGCCTTCGTCCGTCTTCAATTTCAGCATGGTGGGATTGTTCTGCGACAAGCCTTGTGTTAATCAAAATAGAAATAGAAATAGAAATAGAAATAGAAATAGAAATAGAAATAGAAATAGAAATAGAAATAGAAATAGAAATAGAAATAGAAATAGAAATAGAAATAGAAATAGAAATAGAAATAGAAATAGAAGATCCATATCCAGACATGATGCGTATTCCATCAAAACTTACCAGACACTGCTTGAGAGTATCCATGGTGTTTCCAGTGAGCTGAGCGAGCGTCTGATCCCTCTCATCACCCTTCTTGCGAGCTTTCAGCGTTATCCGGGAGAAGTCGAGCTCACGGATCATGCAGTCGCCGATCTCGTCGAACTTGTGCGTCTTGTTTGGTGCCGTGGACGAGATGTAAGAGGCGTATGCCATGTCATCGACGAAAATCTCTAGGCGACTATGGCTTTCGGGCAATTCAGCCTCCAAGAGACGGAATATCAAAAGACCGCTCTCGTATCTCAGGAGTTCTTCAGGGCTAAGCCTGATCTTGGGAGGACCTGTGCTCTCGACTGATGGCCGGCCAGCGTTGGCAGGGTCACCCTTGACATTCTTGTCACCGTTCACCTTGCCCGGGTCGATACTCGACCGGCGCTTGTCGATGCTCGCTCGGAACTTGCCAGCTTGAGAAGCCCGGTCAACAGAAAGCCGTCGTGCCTGCGTTGGTTCCACCTCCGTTTTCTTGGCATCAGCCTTTTCTGCTCCTTCCTCCTCCTCCTCAGGATCAGCAACGTTGAGACAAGGATAAAAGGCGGCGGTAAATGTGACGGTTCCTTTGGCAATGCCTTTGCCGTGCAGCCGCAAGCCGTCGGAGCGAACGGTTTTCTTGTCATTGACAAGATACTCCCCGGTCTCATCTTGATGAATGTAGTCGCCAGCAAAGAGTTCAACCAGGCCCAGACTGCGGTCCTTGCCCATTTTTTCGGCGTCCATTACCTCCAAGGTGAGCCGATCACGAGGAGAGTGCACTGGGACATAGAGAACTTCGTCCCACTCAGGGTTCAAGTCATTCTTGAACGTCACAGTTCGGGCTTTGTCGATCCCGGAAAGGAGCACACGAACATACGGGTCAGACTTTCCGAATGATTCAAAGTTTCGCAGATCATTGGCCTTCAGGAAGTGCAGGCGCATCACGCCAATCGGCGTGGAGTAACCTCCCGTGCCGATGACACCGGTGATGGCCACAGGTCGCCACTGTGCCATCATCTTGACCCGGCCAGTCTCAGTACCTGAGAGCTGATACCATTCCTTGCCTTGCGCCATACAGTCCAGCATTTCGTCAAGCTTGATCTGGTATTTACCCATGTCAGGGTCGCTGATCAGACCCCTGTCGTCTTTAATCGTCACACCGAGCTTCGCTTTGCGCCTGTCTGTGATAAGAATTTCTTTGGACCCATTGTCCCAGATTGGATTGTTTGTGCGTTTCATAATCTTGGTTTGATGGACCGTCTTGCCATTGAGGAACATGACAGCGTAGGGGTTCAGATGACCGACCAAACTCTTGGTACCATCCAGATCCTTGGCCTGCTCGACAGTGAAGCGCAGGATTCCTTGATTCGAGTCCGGTGGCGGCTCGACCTTTCCGTCTGGCAGCGTCTGGCTCTCGAGGACGGGGAAAAACCGCACGTTGCAGGACACGACGCCGCGGGCCTTGCCGTCACCGATGACTTCGAGACGCTCATTCTCGTGAACGTGTAGCTCCTCGAGTTGCTCGAGACGAAACGTCGCGACTCCGAGCTCTTTGGATTTTCGAAACTCATTCTTGTCAAAGACTTGGATGTCGAGCGTATCGCTGAAGGACGTGACAATGAGGTAGTGGGTCTCATTCCACCTCGGGTTGGCATTATCCTGAACAGTCTTGGTGCGAGCAAGTTCCTGACGACGACTGAAGCTGATTGAAGCATATGGGTCGAGCGTTCCGGCAAAGTTATCCGAGTTCTTGAGGCCCTGAGCGCCATGCAGAGTGAGAGCCAAAACACCCAAGGCCTGGTCCACGGGAGTACCGGCAAGCATCTTGGCGATTTCAATGGGGAAAACGTTTGGCGAATACATCATGGGGGCCAGATTTCCATGGATCTGTTCCAAAATGAAGTGCTCGAGACCAGGAATGAAGTTGATGTCGAACCCGAAATTGTCGCCTCCCAGAGGCTTGCAGACGTAGTCAATTGTGGGCCGTTCAAGGAAGCACATTTCGACCCTTTCTACGTGGGGAAAAGGAATCTGTAGCTTGATTTTGAGTCTCATGATGCCAGAGAAGGACATGTCTTCAACAATGACATCGAGGCCCTTGCTGATCATGGCTTTGCCAATTCTGATCTCGAGTACGACTTTGGGATTGATTTTGTTCTTGACTTGGCGAGCCGTCATGTCAGCCGTATCGTTGGGCGTGAAACTAAATTTCCAGTCCATGACCACGATATCGTCTTCCGTCTTGAGATACGTCTTGACATGCTCCATTCGAGGAGGCTTCGAGCCCAAGGTAAAGGTCTTGAGCTTGAGGCTGTCGAGAAATGCAGGCGTGGCAGAGCTTAGGACCTGATCAACAGAGTTGATGATGGTCTGGGCCAGGACCGGCTGATAGATGGGCCAGAATTTCACCATGAAAGAGTTGATCCATTCCAGCGATTCGAAATCATTGTCGAGCCTCTTCATGGCGAGCTCTCGAGTGATGTCGTCGCGGAAATTGCGCCTCACGCGGCGTAACGAAGTTCGGTAATACGTTGAGCAGATGGCCATGATGATCATGACCCAGGCAAGGCCTCCACCAAAAACGGCGACAAGCCATGATGAAATGCAAGCAAAGACGACCAAAGCGGTGTTGTGGTACCAGTCTGGTGGCGAGGGTCACGCTGGGCGTCAGGTACTCGCCTCTCACCGATGAATGTAGGGTCTCGTCTGTGGTGGCGGACTCACCTCCGTAGAGATTGTCAGGCAATCTTCCTTCTAGCCAGGTTGTGTGATCGAGCAGGCTCTCGGCCTCGATGATGCCACCACCCCAACCGAATTTCGGGGCCCAGCCGGTGCGCGAGTAAGGAGCTTCGGAAGCGCCAGGGTCCATGCCAGTGAGGTCTTTGCCTCCATCCGCAGTTTTGGCGACCTCGAGGGCTCCGTCCTTGCTAGGCTCGGGCAAGTCCTCGTCTGGGCCTGTCCCGTCGTCAACATCGGTGATGATGGCAGCGCCCTTTTCACGTCGGCTTCTTTGGAGCTCGGGGGGAATAGCCTAGAGAAAGCGAAGCAAGAATGAGCTTTGAATATGGGGAGAGTGAGAGGGCGACCAGGCAACGCAGGGACGGCCGGCAGATTGTCAATGGAAATGGTGGACCTACAGCTCTGGCCTGGGCTCGTTTCTGCTCCGGACTGGCATCGGGGTCGAAGGTGAATGCGGTCACGCCGGCGTTCTTGGACTGCTCAACCATCTGCCTCTGGGCGTCGTCGGCGGTGACGGTGGTCTGCGGATCCTGGGCGGCCTCAATGGCGCCCTGCTGCTTGAGCTCATTTGCTTCGGAGGCAGACATGGCGACCGGCTGGGGGCACGAAGCCAGTCCGACAGTAAGGAGGGGTATCCGCGCGTCAAAATTTGCCGTCCTCGACGGGACGTGATATTTTTGGGAAGAGATGGAGGAGGAGGAGGAGGAGGAGGAGAATATGACGAGCACAGGTCTTGCTAGGCCTGGAGGGTGTGCTGAGAGCTGTGTGCCAAGCCAGACGGAGAGCTCCCGTAGATGACGTGCGGTGGGGTCCAGGTCTCAGGTAATTTTAAGTGGTTGGGCAGAGAATTGATCTAGAGTGGGCTGTGGACTGTGAGAGGAGCAAAAGCCCGTGGCTGTGACCGGCAGGCCACGTCCTCAATCCACGTGGCTGCACTGACGTATGCAGTGCTGCTCGATTCGTACGCGGAAGCGATTCTTGCTGGAAGCAAATGAGAACAATGCTCCAAAACAAACAAAAATATAGGGGTTGAATAGAAAAAGAAATAAAAAAAAAAGCCGACGAGAGGAAAGAAAATTGGTCAAGGCAAGACAAGCGTCAAATTGGACAGGCCACGGGTGGACGCAAGATAAGAAAGGCTGTTTGATGGGCCGACGGAATGGAGAGGTGGTGGATCAACGCTGCAGGCTCTTATTGCCCATATAACAAACCCGAGCTGGACTCGTGATTTGGAAAAGAAAAGAGAGGAACTGAATCCTCCTCAAAGCCCCGTCTCATGTCCATCTGCCACGTTGGCGCACCACCAACTCGCTGAACCATGTCGATATCTCGGGGCAAGTATGAATCGCGTCTCTCAGCGGTGCAGGTACCACTCATCATGTTGCCACTTCTTCCCCTTTGGAGCGGCGATTGAATGGTCTGCGGCGGGGCGGCGGGCTGATAAGCCTCATCAAGAATCCATCCATGTACATGTACTCCGCATGGAAGCAGTATATTCTCCACGAGCCGTTTACAGCCATGTATTTACTCGCCGTGGCTTCAAAGTCTGAACCCACAACAATGCGAGTGTAAGTATTTAGGTACCTAACCATTGCCCGCATACCTACCTACCTAGGTACATACAACCAACCCACTGTAGCTACCTAGGGTAGCTATAGGTAGGGGGGAGCGCCCCAGGTAGGTCCAGCGCGTATGTGGTAGATTGGGAAGAAATTGGTAGCATCGTCGGCACCCCAGGCACTCGACGGCTGCGACCGTGAACTTTGCCCGATGGAGCATGGATCGCCGAGCTGATTCTCGGCGAGGTGCGGATGGGATTGATGGGCTGCGGAATGGGATTCTCCATACTTTGCGCAGAGCACCGTTAGCTGCTAGTGGCCTAGGTAGGTACCTAGGTACTCTCTAGCTTAAGTCCAACCTCCCAAAACCGACAAAATTACACCAGAAAAAAAAGGGTTGGAGGTCTCATCATCCGAGTTCTCTCATCAAAAGACAACGCCAAATTGACGCAATGGACTAAGCCCCCCTCCCCAAGAGGTTGTCCGCTCAGAGGTGGGTTGGAGACGGCGTGACGCTCAGGGGCTGGCGTTCCATGTCATGTTCTCAGCGCAATCCAAATCGTCAATGTGGCACCGGTGTCGCCAGCATTGCAGGTGATTCTGAATATCGACGCCTTGTTCGCCATCCCGGGTTTCTGACGCGCCGTCCCGTTTCACTTACTGGCCACAGTATCTGCGTTGCTTCAACGCCTTTCGCATCACGGGCATGACATGGCTTAGCGGCACCTCGTACATGTTTCTAGCTTCCAGAGTGTTCGATGTAACCCCCAGTCATCACTCCGCCTAGTGGTACATGTAGCGTATATTCCATGAATGCACCAGGAACCAGGAATCCTCCCAACGCCAAGAATTTATCCACCAAGGATCCCGCCGGCGGGGCTATATCAGACAGGATTGACGAGTTTGAAATTCAAACCACCTCCCAAACTTTGACCATTCTATTCGCCTGAGATGAAATGAATTGAAATAGGAGAAAAAAACAAGTATCCTCAACGACCGCCATCGTCAAATGTTGAGTGTCTTGAAAGCGCTTCGTGCCCGTCGGCAAACGGAACATGTACATCTATTCATGCAGACCCAGTATGCAATCCATTGTGTAGTCCGTACGATGCACCGACTAGAAACCGAACCCGTCATGCTGGTGCACAGGGCATCGACCTGGATGGTTGACGAACCAGGCCGATATGCAAGACTTGTGGAACCGACAAAGACACTCCAGCCGTGCCATCGGCACTCCGACGGTGAATTCCTCCAGACAAATTGTACATTCTGCATCGTCGACGCAGTCCTTTTCCGTTGCAGAATACGCGTACATGCCGGTACGCCGTGGCATTTGAGATCCAGCCGTTGCCCCTTCTGACCGTCGAGGGCTGTTGTATGCGCTGTGGACTTGAATGCACGTAGTGATGTGAGATTCTCGGAGCGACTCAAAGTCTGGCAGAGATCTGGCCGGAAGCTCGCGGTGACACACGGGACACTCGTCTTCTTCCAGCAGCTGCGGTGGAGGTGGCGGCGGCGGGGGCGGCGGCGGCGTTGGGGGCAGAGCTCTCTGTCGAGAAGACGAGGCCAAGGCCTCTCCATACACAGCTGCGGCCTGGAAGCGCCTGGAGGACGGCACTTGAGCAGGAGCGTTGCTGGAACGAGACGCCCGCCTAGCCATGTCTTGTACTGATGGGAGAGACGAGTTGCCGCCTTGTCTCGGCGTATTCTGAGAAGCCAAACTCGGGGGAAGCGGGCTCTAGCAGGGACAGATTCGTGTCAGTGGAACGGCCTCGACTTGACAAAGATGAGGGCAATTCTGGCTCACCACGGTGACGCTTCTCCCTCTGGAATGGGACCGCAGAGGATCCCGGATCTCTCCAAGGGTAAAGACGGTCCCGTATCTGTTCGATTGGCGTGCTGCGCTGTGCGAGCTAGCCAGGCCGCTCTGAGACCTGCGACGCGTCGACGGCAAATTTGACCTCGCAGCCGGCGTCGGGCTCTCTGGCGGCGCTGTGTTGGGATCTGGAACGCAGGGGTTACAGAGCCGGACACGAACCCCCCCGGAGGGGCCGTTCAAGTCAAAATAGCCCGAGCCCTCAGCCGGCGAGCGAGGCGGCGTCGGAACAAAAGACCCAGGTGGACGCACAATGTATTGATGCGGAATGATGATTCTGTGGGGGGAGCAGGCGGCGCAGACCACTCGACCACATTTCCTACGCTCTCTGTTAGTCTGTCAAGTCGTTCAAATGAGGGATGAAAAAGGTAAGGATCAACTGTAAAAGTACCTGCAATGGTGCTTGCGTTTAAAGAAACTGAATTGAGTGTGGCAAATAGGGCAGTTGACGACCTCTGTGTCTGTCTGCCACTGAGGAAGCACGATATCGGACGTTGCTGGGCCTGCTCCTCTTGCACAACTCACTCGAGAATCCCGCTGACCTTGTTTGCTGCCTGCTTCCCGGGATGCCGCACCAGCGGACCGATTTGAGATGGGGTTTGTGTCTCGAGACGACATGGCGTGAAGTGGGCGTCTCTCGTTGACGGCGTGAGCGTGAGTGTGCGCATACGCAGATCGAGGTTGCTCTTGGGCGAAGAACCAGCTGGAGCGATTTGTGGGCGTTGGCCTTTCTTGGGGCCTGAACTCTCTTGCGGTGGCTGGACCACGTGATCGACTATGATGCTGATGCTCGACTTCTTGTACCGCAGTAGCGTTGTCATGGGAGACCGGGGATAGACTGGCTCTGGAAGGAGCATCGTCTTGAATCGACATATTGTTCAAGTCCTGCGTCTCTGATGCGACGCCATGTTGGCGACGGGCATCCTGATCCTCTTGGTCCGACCCATTGCCTCCAGCGTCAGCGTCAGAATCTGAAGTAGGAGATATCGACCCTGAAGAGCTGGCCTGTGAGACTTCACTGGCGCTTTCTGCATTGGGCTCCATCTGATTCGGTCTGCCCAGGCCCAAGGGCGGATGGTGAGGGGGCTCTGGGTGAGAAGGATTGCCGCCGGTGGACTGAGAGGCGCCGTCGTCGTGAGGCCCTGAGACTTTGCGGTGAGGCAAGTATAGGGTTTTCCGTGTGTGGGTATCTCTGCTCGCGCTCGCGCTCGAGGTCCCCAGCGGCGGCGGCGGCCGAGGAGCGTCATTTGCGTTCATCGGATCGTCATGATGACAGGGGCTCGACTCGCCTCGAGAACTCGACATGTTGGAACATCAGGGCTGGTGTCATAGGTTTTGGAGAGGCTAACTGTCGGCAGCAGAACACGAGCAGCCAAGCGAGGACGTAGAGGAACCAAGTCGTCTTGTAGATGATGTGAACAAAGTAGCTGCCGGTCCAGGGTTCGGTGGAGTTGGGGAGCATGAGTAGCCTAAAGCTTCGGTCA
This sequence comes from Hypocrella siamensis, assembly GCA_000731825.1. Taxonomy (NCBI): domain Eukaryota; kingdom Fungi; phylum Ascomycota; class Sordariomycetes; order Hypocreales; family Clavicipitaceae; genus Hypocrella; species Hypocrella siamensis. Next base: position 24,497 of record JMQE01001216.1, read on the forward strand.
GCCACGCCTCGGCACAAGACTTCAAGGAGTCTAGGAGTCAAAATACAAGACAAACCTCGTATGAGGACCTTCACAGCCATCAAAGACCAATTTTCGAGCCTTTCAGGCCATGTCTAGGTTCGAGGATCGGTCGGTAAGGCAGCTGCTTTACCAGATATGTCGCCCCCCTTGACCTTTGGCGTTGGCAATGACGTGCGAGTTGGAGAGGAGCCGTTGACTCGGCAGGGATGGTGGCGGGTACGCGTAGCCTTAATTGGGAGCGGGACCGCAAGGCTTATCGGCGACTGTGCGACAATGTCCTAGGACAATGCCCTGCTGAGCCTGCTGAGCCTGCTGAGCGAGCCTGCTGGCTTGCCACTAAAAAGTCTCGGCGCCACACCATCTGGGCAAATATTGAGTCCAGAAGACCTAGGACTTAACATGCACTAAGGTCCACGGGATGCTCCCCAACGAACCACTTGCACGTTACACCACTCCACTATACGTGTCTAGAAGCAGTGCCGGCCAGTCCAACAAGTCAGTGCAACGTCGTGACAGTCGTCCTCTCAGCCCTCAACTGACCGTGGCAGCAGCCGAGCTTGCCGAAAGGTTGAATCACCAGCAAGCAGAGTCCACACAACATGGCCATTGAATGGCCAGCATCGGCGTCGGTAGCTTCTGCTACAGCCGTCGTGACGGCCTCGCTCATCATCCTTGCCAACGTCACCCTGTGGCCGCGCCGACGCGCTGTGCTCTCCAACCCCCTCAAAACAGTTATTCCCCGAATGTCAAAGGGGGAGCTGGACCAATTGGTCTATGCCCCCGAAACGTTTCCGGGATCTAGAGACGTAGACACGCCGGTATTTATAGGGCCTCAACGATTTTTTTTTCTTTTCTTCTAAAAAAAAAAAAAAAAAAAAAAAAAAAAAAGACGTGCTCCGAAATCTGCGCCGTGAGCTAATAATGAGACTCAGTATGGAACAATCCGTGTATACGAGTTCGGCCCAGAAAGCGGCGCCAAAGTCTTGTTCGTGCATGGGATCAGTACCAGCTGCATCACGCTGGGGCGCTTGGCGCATGCTCTTGCCGAGCGTGGATGTCGAGTCATGCTCTTTGTAAGTTTCTTTTTTCCCTTCGCCCTTTGTTCATCTATCATCCTCCTTGGTCTGGTTTTGCGGAGCTGATGAAGGACAAAGGACCTATTTGGGCGAGGTTTTTCGGATGGCGTGGGCGATTTGCCACATGACTCGAGGCTGTACGCGTCTCAGATGCTCTTGGTGCTTGCGTCTTCGCGTCTCTCCTGGCAGTCTTTCAGGCTGATCGGGTACTCGTTGGGCGGGGGCATCGCCATTCCGTTTGCAAACGCCTTTCCGCACAGGGTCTCCTCGCTGGTCCTCCTTGCGCCGGCGGGCTTGATCGAGGCCGCGTCGTTTGGAGCCGTGAGCCGCTTCGTTTTCAAGAGCGGGCTCGTGCCAGAGCGCATCCTGGCCGTGCTCACGGGTCGCAGGCTCCAAAAACCGATCGCGGCCAAGGCCAAGGCGGCCGCCGCCATGGCCGTCGCGGAAGCCAAGGACTCAAAGGGGGAGAGCATGCCGCTAGAGAGTCGGGTGCTGGGCTACGTGCGCTGGATGGTCCTGAACCACGAAGGCTTCGTGCCAGCCTTCATGTCGTGCGTCCGACATGCGCCGCTGACCGATCAGCATGAACATTGGAAGGGCCTGGCCAAAAGGGAAGCTGGCACTACGGCTGCCATCTTCGCCGAGTCGGATGAACTGATCGACGCGAGTGAGTACGAGGAGACTGGCCTGCCGCTGGCTGGCGGCAAGGAACATGTGTTTTGGAGCATTGTTCCTGGAGGTCACGATTTCGTCATGACGCAGGTTGGGGCGATAATGGCTGAGCTTGATAAGTTCTGGGATTCAGGGCCGTGACTTTTCGAAGGGCCACTACACCTTCTGGATCTGAGTTTCAAATGCTTTTTTTTTCTTTTCAACGGTGTAAAGAAGACATGAGCCTTCAATTCTTCGCCTGATGAAGAAGAGAACAAGAAGAGAAAATTGAAAGGAAGACCAGAATTCCTATCAATAGGCCATTTTTGAACTACACGAAGCAACGAGAAGAAGGCGTTTTCTGTTTAATGTAGCATGAGGAACATGATGCGTGTTTGCTCCAGCCTCAGCAGTCCGAACCGTGCCTCGAGCATTTTTCACACGCTGGTGCCAGAATAGGCATCCACCCGAACAGCAACGAGATTAGGGATTATGATGTAATTTTGTCAAAACGCATCCCGTCTCTTGAGAATCGTCGCTGAACGAATCTCAGTGATGATTCTCACAATTGGTAGACTGTATCGGCCCTGAGGACATATCTCTGCGTCCTGCAGGCTTGGCTGGAGCACCGTGTCGGCGGGTGCATGTCATGCCCCCGTCGTGATTGGACGGCCCGGTTGGTCTCTCGGATACGTAGCCTTCCACCAAAATGCCCAGGGTAGGGACCTACATGTATACACATACTAGGTACCTACCTAGTAGTACGTAGGAGGTAGGTAAGGTACTCGGCCCGGCCTTTTTGTTTTCGAAGCCGCTCAAGTCTTCAACGCCCGAAAGATTAAAGGTGAAAAACCGGCACCAAGCTGCCTAATCACGAAATCACTGTGAAATATCGGGCGAATTCCTTCGACGTCCCTGCGAGAAACACGCGGCTTTTCAAAAGCCTCCCGTCATGCCCTCACAGTGGATGTTGTCCGCCTCGGAATTCCTCTCCAACCAGACCCAGTTCCTTGGTTCGTACGCACAGTCCATGGACAACACCGTCCATAAGTCATCGTCGACCTAGGGCCAGGCAAAAGGAATCATGGACAGTGTGCAGTCGGGGTCAAAAGAACGTCCTACGTTGCCGAAACTGCGCTCCCACGCAGCAACGACGCCGGCCGATGCCGGGAATGGCGCGGATGGGACCAGCCGCCCAGCGAACCACGGACGCGAGCCATCTGCCTTCAGAAGGCTCGGTGTCCTCGACCGCTTCCTGGCGCTCTGGATTTTCTTGGCCATGGCCATCGGTATCCTCGTTGGGAACTTTGTCCCCGACGCTGGACCTGCACTGCAGCGCGGCAAATTTGTCGGCGTGTCTGTGCCGATAGGTTTGTACAAGTTTTTGATTGAATGATATACGTGTATATATACTGTATATGTACTATATCTATGCATGTCATTGAACCGACGTGCTCAAGATCCCGATACTACAACGTAGGGGCTGACTGTCGCCTGAGAGCAGCTGTCGGCCTCCTGGTCATGATGTATCCGATTCTGTGCAAGGTCCGGTTTGAATCCTTGCACGAGCTGCTCTCGCACAGAGCAATGTGGAAGCAAATCTGCTTCAGCGTATTCGTCAACTGGATACTCGCGCCTTTTGTCATGGCAAGTGTTTGCTCGGCCTGGAAACCAGGAAACGACTGCTCGTCTTCTCGAGAGCTGTTCACTAACGCCAAGTCGATCGAGTAGCTCGCCCTCGCCTGGGCATTCCTCCCTGACAAAAGCGAGCTCCGGACCGGCCTGATACTCGTCGGACTCGGGAGATGCATCGCCATGGTATGAAGGTCTCCCAGTTGAGGCGTCTGAAAAGAGCATGAAGTACTAACGGGAAAACTTCAACACAAGGTGCTCATTTGGAACGGCCTCGCCGGTGGCGACGACGAGTACTGCGCAATACTCGTGGCCATCAATTCGCTCCTGCAAATGGTCCTCTTCGCGCCCTTGGCCGTCTTCTTCATCCACGTTGTGAGCAGGGAACCAGCCACCCTGACCGTGTCTTACCAAGTCGTTGCCACGAGCGTGGCCGTCTTTCTCGGCATCCCGCTCGGAGCAGCCATCGCGACACGCTTTCTGCTCCGCAAAATCGCCGGCGACCCGTGGTACCAGCGCGTTTTTCTCGGATTCGTCTCGCCGTGGTCCCTCGTAGGTCTGCTTTACACCATAATAGTCCTGTTCGCGTCTCAGGGCCGTCAGGTCGTCCACCAGATTGTGTCTGTGCTGCGCGTTGCCGCGCCGCTGGTGGTGTATTTTGTGCTGGTCTTCTTCGCTACGCTGTGCATCAGCCGCTCGCTCGGCTTCGCGTTTCCCGTCATGGCGACGCAGAGCTTCACGGCCGCCAGCAACAACTTTGAGCTTGCCATAGCCGTCGCCGTCGCCACTTTTGGGCCCGACAGTGACCAGGCATTGGCGTCCACCGTCGGGCCGCTGATTGAGGTGCCCGTGCTTATTGGGTTGGTGTATGCCGTTCGTTGGATGGCGAGTAGATGGAGTTGGACATGACGTGATTATTTGTGGAAAAAGAGGGAAAGAAAGATAGACCAGACGTCGTCCGGGAAAATGCCACAGAGCACCTAAACTTGCTTAATACCCAGCCATAGTATAAGTAGAACATACTATTCAGCATCGACAAGGAACCCCTCCTCGCTCTGGAATTAAACTGCCCACGAAGCGGCATTACCATAGGAGCTGATGTGATGCAGCAACGCGCTACGTGACTGGCAATCCTGCTCAGCAGTTGTAATGTATTTTTGCCGCGAGCTTTCCTAACACCAGCTCATGACCAACATCAAGCGGCCAGCGGCTCTCGCCCAGTAGACGTTTCGTGTGCAAGGGCACAGGAGGGCGTCCCGGCATCAATCTAATTGATTGCTCGTTTTTTATTATTTAAGCGGTAGCATTTGGGGTGTCGTACGCCTCGACTCGAAGTTGTTTGACAGCTTAGCTGAAGCACGCATCGAGACAACAAGTCTCGAGCGCGTATATTCTGACCCTGGCCACTGGAAACGCTTACGTTGCTGACGGTGACAAGTCTCAGGCGGCCCGATGAAAAAAAAAAATTAGGGTCAAGTGAACTACGTACACAACGGACATCCGACACATTCAGCACCAGAGAGGAAGAAAGGCAAGGAAAATGGCCAAATATGTCTCACGCCAATCTATATGAGCCGGTTCAAATCTTGCCTTTTCCATGCCTTTGGCTTCAGCATTAGAAACCCTGTTGACGCGCACACACACACTGGCCTTCCAAGTGCCAGCAATTAGCCTGCATGAGCTTGATTGATGTGGCTGGAGCGAAAAGACGCGAAGAGAAAGCTCAAGGAACCTTTGGAGCCGAGCCTAGCCTACTGTATTGCTCTTACACAGCTGTGCTCGATTGAAACCTTGAAGCCGTTTCGGAAGAAGAAAAGAAAAAAGCAAGACAAGAAAAAGCATGTCTTGCCCTTGGACGCCGTTGGCCTAGCTTCGGGATACCACGACAAGGCGTAGTCCGGGATCTACAATATTCTGTCAACACGGGTTTTTAGCGAGACGGTCCAGGTTCGGCTTTTTCCTTGCTAGGATGACTGCCACCCTCGCACCATGTCGCAAAGATGGCCAGCAACTCGTGGAAATAGAGTAACAAGACGGCAATGATCACAAAAAGAGCCAAGGATCCGTCCAGATAACGCCAAAAATGACAAAGACCCGATCGGGCGTATTGGACGGACGTGACGATCAGATCAGATCAGTTCAGACCTCGCACGACAAGGGGAGGTTCGTGCTACAAGGCTCATTTCGATGACCACGACAATGGGGGGGGGGGGGTCGGGGGGACTAGCCGCTTC
>JMQE01001217.1:0-30025 GCA_000731825.1 Hypocrella siamensis
CCCGCCCGCTTCCCCATTCCTTTCTCCCTTTCCTCCCCCCCCCCCTTCCACTAGGACACACACTTATTGACACACACAGACGCACATACCCGGAACTTAGTCCAGCGCTACACACGCACGCACGAACGCACACACACGTACACAATCTCGGACTCTCCCCTCCTCACCTCCTCCGTCTCTCCCATTTACATCTACTCCATATCTTGTTGAATATACTCATCTCGCACCGTCCGTCACGTCGCTTTAAAATCGAATTATTTGACTATCACCAGCGCTTATAAAAAACCAACAGTAATTATTACACACGGCCGACCGCGTCGCTCGTAGGAAAAAGAAAAAAAAAGACCAAAACAAATCGTACCTGACCACCTAATCAATAACTTCGCCCCCAAACAAGCAACGGATTCGACGCTGCAGTCATCTTTACGACGCAAACCAAAAAAAAAAAAAAAAAACTAGAAAATAAACAAATACCACGTTTTCATTGAGCCTACGGACATTGTTCGATCATGGCTTCGTACTACCATTTCAACACGCAGCCAGCACACGCGGCTCCCGTCTCGCACAGGGGGGAAGGGGGCCACCGAAACCGCAGAGGCATTTCCCGCTTGTCCGTCTCGCAGAATCTTCACAGACAATATCGAGGTTCACGCAGCATCAAAGACGCGAACGAGTCGGCCGCCATATCTGCCTTCCGTATGAAGTTTGAGGCTGGCAGATCCTTTGAACTGGAAGATGACATGGAGTTTTGTCCAAATCTTTTGACAGAGTACGACGTGAGTAACGACAATGATAATTCCCATTCCCATTCCCTTCCGCCCAGTGCGACCATCAGTATGTGACCCGAGATTCTGACCTCGTCATAGCTCGTCTCAATCTCTAGTGCCTCTGAACGCTCCTCTCTTGCCAGCAATTCTCCCGAATCCTCGCCGACCCAACAGCCTCAGACCGTCGCGCCTGGCTTCTCCCTCAACTCCTCTTCCGCCAGCTTTGTGCCTCCCAGCTTTCAGAGTCAGCACACGACCTTGAAACTTCATCAGCCAGCAGCCACACGGGGGCGCAATGCCATTCCCATCATCAATCCCGCCACGGGCATCAGCATGACAAGCCCGCCGCCATCAGTGTCTCCCGCCGCCATGCACCAGTCTCTTGGACGACGGTGGTAGAGACGATCTCGTTTGTCGAGCCCACGTCCTTGAAGAAGCGCTTGTATCGGCGTGGCCGATGAAGAAGTCGGTCGGTCTTTGTGCATTGTATTAAAATCAACGATATTATTATATTCTGTTTAACCATGGACTGGATCGACTGCCGGGATTATCTCATGAGGCGCCGGCCGACGACGGCGTTCTCGCACAAGTACATAACGTCGACGCACGAGCGTTACATTCCGGAAGTCACCTCTTTTCTCGGCTCAAGATTCGCTACCTTTTCTTTTGTTTTCAAGTCTTGTTTTTTTGGTCTCATTCTTCCCGATACGCGAAAGGAACATGTTGGGAATACTAGCCCGTCTCGGACCATGAGACCGGCCTGCACGAAATGGGGCGTTTTTCTGCATGAGGTATTGGCATATACTCCCCTCTTTCTCTCTGCTGCATCGGAGCCGACAGCGGAGTCGACATGCTTTCTTTCGCACCAGTCTCACGAACATTTTCGGCATTCGACATTCGATCGGTTTCTACTTTCTCTTTTCGGAGCGCTGCGACAATTTCTGGTAATCTTGTACTTGGAATCATGATATCAACAAGACAAAAATCAAAAGATGGCATTAGAGTGGGACTGCTGTCCCACGGGAGCAGCTGGAGGCATTGTGTTATGTTTTGATTTCGCATTGTTTGAGGATTGGTTTTTTACCCTCTTTGGGCGAGCGGCGAGCGGCGAGCGGCGATGGTCACATACTGGGCGGTGCTCAAAGCATCCTTGCGTTTTCGAACCGATTAGGCTGTACTGGGTTGTCTTTTCTTTTGGGGACTCGCGGCCCATGTTCAGCTGTCTGATTGTACGCGGCGCCTGTCGGGAATGGGTCTTTGGAGCGGCTAATGGAATGGGTGAACCGTGGCGTATTTTCTTTCTCTGCCTTGCTGTGCATGGGAGCTCGTGGGCTACCCCAAGGCCGGCAAACACGGAGTGGCTGCTTTGAATATGGGAGAGGCACGATTTGGACCAGCTCGCGTTTCATGGGACGGGACAAATTGTCATATTTGCACAGCGTTCGGGACGGACGAAACGAAATGCGCGGCTCAGCTATGACATGATGCAGGTATGCCGGTTCGGACTGTCTTGGCTTCCTCGGGCCGTCGTGTCCTGGTGTTGGCGATTGAAATGGGAATCGGTTTTGATACATGCGCGAACCACTCGCAAGCGTTGTGATTGGGGAAACTGTTATTTTTGTCACACTACTAGGTATTGGAGGCTTGCATTGTCGCGGCTGCCGAGCCCTCAAGAGATGGTTGGTAGAAATATATGACGTGTTCAGGAGACACGGTGTCGCAGGCTCGCTCTGTCTGTCTACCTAGTAGGTATCTACTAGGTAGGTATCTAGCACTTATCTAAACAGGCATGTCGTGCACGCCAACGCGTTACCATTACGATTATAGTTACGGGGCGCGCTCTGGCTGGCTGCTGTGGTTCTAGGGCGCATCTGCAGGACGCGGAGATGCCAGCAAAAGACAAATTATCAGAAAGCCTCAATAAACCACAAACAGATAAGTGAAGAAAAATCAAGCGAAATCAAGCGAAATCAACTAGAGCACACTTGTGCCACGTCTATTCCATCCTTCATCCCTCCTCATACGATCCAATTGTTTACCCGCTCTCCCAGGTGCGATGGCCATTTCGTGATCATGACGTCACATGCACCTCCACCAGCTCGATCCGTACAACCGATCAATCGAAGCGGGCTAGATGACACCGGCATGCAATGCAGCAGCACCTGCTCAACCCAGGGACCTGGGCAACCAACGCAGCACGACACCGGTCCATTCAACCATCACACACCTCGTTCGAGAAGAAACACGGCTTGTCAACTGCGTCAAAACAGCCCCGACGCCATTGCATCCCAGCTACGCACCAGAGTCCCCCTTCTGCCACCCTCCAAGCTCGCGCCGCGCAGCCCAGCTACAAATAATGCCACTTCCACGAAACGTCTTCCTCAGCCCTGCTGGCCTCCGCGCGGCCCGAGGGTCTGCCATAACGGCACGCAGGGTATTTTCCGCAACTCCGAGGCTCAGCCTGAAGGAATCGTCTACTCGTGAGTTTTGACTCGTTCTACATGCCGATTTGATGTACTTGGTTTGTGCAGCATGGCTGCGGAGCATCTTTGCCTTGTTCTTTTATCTCCCTTTTGACCAAAGTGCGATACGCCTACTGCTGGAAAAAAAAACACCACCCCCTCCAAAAATAAAACAAGTAGTTTTTACTGGTTCTGACTGCAGAGTCGGAGACGGAGTCGTTTTCTTCTTTCGTTTTCCCTTTTGAAACGGGCTTCAGCTGACGGAAAACGCCATTTGCCACCCCCCAGACACAGATGCAGACTACGACAAGCACAAGCAAGAGTCGCTGGAGAACCAGAAACGCGGCCAAGGTCGCTGGAAGCGAGAGCTAGCCTCGGATAGCGAGGAGGCTGTCAAGGCGGACAACGAGGCCCACGAGGACCTGACCAAGTTGCAGGAGAGAACGAAGCGGGATGCCGAGGAAGCACACAAGTCGGGTACTAGCTGATTCACTTCTCTCGACGTTGTCTCTGTGCCCTGTTTGTTTCCTTTTTTCTTCCTCCTTGCCTGTTTGACTCTGTCTGCCCTTCATTATGTATCATTATGAAAAAGAAACATAGAAAAGGAAAAAAAAGAAGAGAGAAAAAGGGGGAAATTTGGGTGCTTTGTGGGATATCTATTAGTGTGCGAATGTCCCTCCCTCCCTCTTTTGGCAAGCCCACATAGATGCATAGCTACGTCTCAAAATCCAAGCATGATTAAATAATTATTTTTTCTCTGTTGCCTTTCTCTAGCTTCACAATTTACTCCTCCGATATGACGACCGCTGGAACTTTGATAAACTCCTATAGCCGAGGCATTCAAAACGTCCTCCCATCATACTCTACATACGCACGGGGCACAGGGTAGGCTTTCGTGAACAAACCAATTCATCTATCGATAAGAAGCTGTTTTTTTCTTGGGTCAGAAACAAGAAAGAAGCCCAACCATGAAATCTCCAAACCTGGCCATTCCCAGCCCGCCTCCCTCCTTCCTCGACAAACATGTCGTCGTCGTCGCCGCCGCCGCCGCCGTTCCGATCAGCCCTCGTAGCCGGCGCGCTGGCCGGAACAACCGTCGACTTGGCGCTGTTCCCTCTCGACACGCTCAAGACGCGCCTCCAGTCGTCGGCCGGCTTCTTCCCCTCGGGCGGCTTCTCGAGGATATACCGCGGCATAGGGTCGACGGTGGTGGGCTCAGCCCCTGGCGCGGCCTTTTTCTTCTGCACGTACGAGGCCACCAAGGCGGCTTTTCCGGAGCGCTCAGGTGGTGTCGCCGTGCACATGCTCGCCGCGAGCTTGGGCGAAGTGGCGGCGTGCGCCGTCCGCGTTCCCACAGAGGTTGTCAAGCAGAGAGCCCAGGCTGGTCTGCATGGGGGCAGGTCGGACGCTGCGCTGCGCGCCATTGTCTCGCGGTACACGACAGCCGGGGTGGGCGCGGTGTGGAGGGAGCTGTATCGGGGCTGGGGCATCACTGTCTTTCGGGAGGTGCCCTTCACCGTTATCCAGTTCCCTTTGTGGGAGGCCATGAAGGCGTGGTGGGCCGGCCGCCGACGAGATGCGAGCGGCCATGTTTCCGGCGCCGAGAGCGCCTTGTTTGGAAGCATAGCCGGTGCCATCTCGGCCGCTGCGACGACGCCCCTGGACGTGTTGAAGACGAGAGTCATGCTGGCCGACGAGAGAGTCTCCGTGCCAGACGTCTTGACCAAAATGGCCAGAGAGGAAGGTCTGAGACCCTTCTTTGCCGGCATTGCGCCCAGGGTGACGTGGATATCTATCGGCGGCGCCATTTTTCTCGGGAGTTATCAGTGGGCCATCAACACCTTGGGACACATGCCATGATGGCACCACGCACTTGTTGCCTGCCTATAGGGCCGCCCACGGTACTTGTATATACTGCTATGTATACCTACACGCGCCTGTATACACGCATGGCCGAGCTACTTCGATCACGGCGTTCCGTCGAGCTGCGAAGCGCCCTCTAATGGCAAATGGACGGAGTGGACAAATCTTTACGACAAAACGACGCAAAATTTTCAAAAGCACGCAGCGCAGGAGAAGAGGGGTATCATTGTCGATGATATGGAAATAATGCGCTGGCCAAGCCCCGGGCAACAAGAAACTTCTCAATCATTTAAAAACGATAACGACCCGAGAATCCAAACAGACTCCATGCGTGCGGATGCCATGACGCATTGCTTCCTATGGTGCTGGCGTTGTTGTCGGGCTAGATGGTGCTACTCCTGCTGGCGGTAGCCCTACCGGACCAGCAGGAGCTCCTGCCACATCAGCTGGAATCATCGATCCAGGCCGCCTGACCGCTTTGATCTCCTTGCGTCCATTGGCTTTGTAATACAACACAACATCATTACCGCTCTTCCACACGTGAGTGCGGATCGTTGCAAGACTCATCGTCGGATCAAGCAGCTGAACAAGCCAATGTCAGTTCCTTGTTCCCAAGGAGATTTTCTCCATACACACACACGCGCATTGACCGGCACCGACGACGAGGCAAAGGGGAAATGGGGCCGTGGAAGTTGACATACCTGATCGTTGCAGTACAGCTCAAGGTACTGCTCAGGAGCAAGCTCGTTTGGGCGCGCTTCCTCCGGCGTCTCTTCGATCCGTTCAGCGACGTAGGCCAATATCTTTTTGACTCGCAGCATCCTGTTGGCATTCAGTCGATTGTTGCCGTCTGTGGATGACAGAGGCGGCAGCCCCCCCTTGGGATGTAAGAGAAAGGGTATCTTGACTGGGTCTTTCGATGGAATGAGGTTCTGTAGGAGCACATCTCCCAACCACATGGGTGCTTTCTGCTCAATGACATCGACGTCGTTGCCCACACTGTCGACCGTTCCTTGGTATACATTGGCGCTGCCACCAGACGTCTCTTCCTGTATGATGATCTTGGTCCCAGGGGGCAGCTTCAACACGGGTGTCTCATTCGGAAGACTGGGAGTGACGCGGGTCTCTATAAGCTTGTTGGACGCTTCCGCAAATTGCTTGCCGTAGTCGTTGCGAATCTTCTGGATGACGCCAAAGAAGTTATCGTCTATCTCCCTCTCGTTCATCGACGACGACTCTGATTCCTCAGCCTTCTCGTCCACCACCACTGGCCTTTCCTGGGCGGTTTGAGATGGGGAACGACCTAGTTTCCTGCTGCTAAACGACATGCGCAATTTCTTTCCCAACGTGCTGCCGGGTGCCTTGTTCGCGTCGTTCGTCTTGTCCATGGAAGACTTGGCTTCCGTTGATTCGACGGCAGAAGTCGTTGAAGTCGTCGGAGCGGCTGCGCTGCCGCCAGCGAAGTAATCTTCCTTCTCACCAGCTGCGTCTCTTGCCGGAGGACTGAAAGGGCTCTGTACTGCTTGATCCGACCCTCCTCGGAATGGTGCGGCACCGGGACCAGGTGTGGCTAGACCGATGCCATGGCCCGGCGTGCTGAGCGGCAGCTGCTGTCCGTTCGTGGGACGGGGGGTGCTCGAATGATCTGTCTTGTCCCACGTCGTGAAACCCGTCGGCATCGGTGGCAAGGCAATCGATGAGGGCGCACTGCCGCGTCCGAGTTTCTGACGCTTGGCAATCTCTTCGTTGAGCTTTTGCCTGTACACTTCATCTCGCTTGATTTCCTCATCGATGAGATTGGCAAAGAGATACCGCAGAACCCATCTTCCGAGGCTGACTGTATCGTCGCGTCAGTCATTCGTCCAAAAGACCGGAGCAGCGTGTAATCATTGTACTTCTCTGATCTTCTCTGAACTCTATGGGCTCATCCAGAGCGAGCTCATCGGCATAGACCTCCGCGTCAAAACAATTAAATGGTTCCAGCACGACTGTCAAATTGCCAGAGCTCAGATCAACCGAACACCAGGGTGCTACTGTCTCGCGAGTGTTGACCAACGCCTCCACGTCTTCCAGATGCTGTTTGCCGAAGCTTCGCAAGGGTTTGCACTGAGATTTGGCCGGTGAGCAATCGATGATGTGGTGGGACAGAGGCCAAATGTTATATGGAGAAAAAAAAAAAAAAAAAAAAAAAAAGAGAGAGTGAGAGAGAGAGAGAGGACAAACCTCCAATAGGTCCCACAGTAAGACATCCCCGGCTGTATCCAAAGTCAGGACCCTTCTCCTGTTGTTGAGCATTTTGTGTTTCAAAAGTCCAAATTGGCCCTCAATCGTGTCTTCTGGTGCTTGGTGAATAGGCCTCACTTCCGTATTCTCCTCCTCGGCCTCCGAACCGCCCCTGGCAAATGCCTCGCCCACCGCGTTTTTGTTCGAATCAGAATCAAGAGTGCATCGCGAGGGGAAAATGGCGGTGTTGGAGATGCGCAGAATGGACTCTGCCGGAATTTCTGTCCTGTCCTGTGCATGTCTGCTGCTCCAAGAGGGTGTCTGATAGGACCCGTAGGCCTGAAAGGATGCATTTCTCTGACGTCGAAGTTTCTCTGGAAGGATCATGTCGGAGTTGGTGTCCACGTCTCCCCAGCGGTTGACGGACGATCGATTGGTGGCGGCCCAAATGTGTCCTCCGGCAGCAACGACTTTGGAGACGCCACAGTGCTCCTGCACAACAGCTAGACTGAGTCCGTCATCCAACTTGACCAAACTTCCACGGACGTCGGTTTTGGCGATGAGACCAGATCGGTCACTGCTGTAGAAAATGCCAAGACCAGGATCGTCGGAATAAAGAGACCATATACTCTCGTCGTGCATGGTAAAGGTATACATGCAACGACCACCCCTGATGCTCCACATCTTGATGGTCTTGTCGGCGCTGGCGCTCAAAATGATGTCGCCAAAATCGTCCAGCAAGATGGATCGGATATTGTCTAGATGGCCGACTAGCTTAGATACCTTGTCGCCCGTGCGTGTGTCATAGAGCCGAATCGTCTTCTCTGGGCCGCCGCTTGCTACGATATCTCGTCCTACAGCCAAGGCATAGACGGAGCCCTTTTCCAGTTTTTCCTCACCCCGAACATCTACCTCGAGTTTCTTGCCAGCACCGTTGAGATCCCACAGACAGATTTTGCGGTCTAATCCGCCAGACGCCACCCAATTAGCGCTCATGTGCGCGGGAGGCGTCGCGACGCATTTCACGTAGTCTGTGTGTTCTCCGATGGCTATGGCACGAGAGCTGTCCTCCTCGGAATGGGGTCGCCATACTTTGACAGTGAGATCCGAGGATGCCGAGACCAGAGCGGTGTTGTTTTGAGCCAGAGTAATGTCGTTGATCCAGTGAGTGTGAGGGTGGGCTTGCGCGCGAAACTTGGTCTCAGGCTGCTTCTTGTCTGAAGAGAGGCCATCTGTGGCGCTGGGAGTTTGATGGAGAGGGAGGCAGAGATTCCAGGCACAGACGATGCCATCTCGACCGCCAGTGTAGCTGTGATTGGCAACGTGTTAGAAAAAGGCGGCCTTGAAGAGGGTTGGCGACGCCCCTCCTCACCAGGAATAAGAGAGGATTTTTCTAAAAAAAAGGGAACAGATAAAAGAGGAAGAAAAGATATCTTGGCTGCGACATCTTCAGAATCTTACAGTATGCTATTGTTTGCATCAACAGCCAAGCCATTTACGCCCAGCCGATGCCCCCCATCGGATGATTTTGCGTTTTCCAAAACTGCAAAGTTGGTAAACACGAGGAGGGAAAAGAAAAAGAAAAAAAAAAGTCAGTAGCTCGTGCAGCATTCAAAAGGGTTTTGGGGGGATCCGGCGGCAATGTCTCAGTAGCAGCAGCTCAAACATTTGATGGAGATGGAGGTCGCGTGCGGGGATGAGTCTGGGTCTCTAAGACGGGGAAAAAATGACCTTGTGCTACAATGAGATGGCACAGGACTCACCATAGCTGATTCTTTGGCGCGCCTTCTTGGCCATGACAAGAATCGCACCTCGCGAGGCTGTAGCAGAAAGACGGCTCAGGGACAGAGGAAGATGCGATAATAATCATCAGCCGCCCACAAGGCTTGCCATCGACGATCGGCCGCCGCGAACCAACGAGGGAGTGGATCCCGGACTCCAGACTCCAGACTCTAGACCCCAAGACTGGCAGGCCCAGGTGGGCAGGTACCGAGGGGAAGGTACCGAGGGGAGGGTAGTAGGTACCTACAGTGGTGTACTATAGGTACTAACGTACCCTGCGGCCATGCACAAAGTTTTTGCACAAGTCTGACAGCACAAGTTGAGCCAAGTACGTCTTGTCATTCATCATGAGCTTCGATCGCGAGCTTCAATCTACCTAGATAGGTATGCATGAACAAATGCTCGTTTGTGCAATCGAGAAAAGACTCGTTCGCCGCCTTCTATCGCCGTTCTTTTCATGGGGGCTCCATGCCGGTCGCACTTGAAGCTTGGCCATGAACGTTTGGAGCAGAATCTGTCTGTAAGAAGATCTTCGTTGAGGCCTTTGCACAGAACTCCGCTGTCGCAGCCATATTCGTCTTCGTCCCCCACCCCCTCCCTTTTGTTTCGCTCCTCCTCCCTCTCCCTAGACACGCATGTACTGTTGATAACCAAAGATGGTTTGATGACGAGCATATCCCGTGGTGCAGAAGCCGTCCCTCAGCACGTTGGTGTCGCTCTTTATTTTTTGTAAATGCTGCCGCACTCCCGTCTCGCTCAAGGGACATCGTCGTCATCCGAACACACTACATGCTTGAATAGTGATGGCGTGATGAGCATAGAAATCCCGCACCGATCGAATCGACTGTCTCGTTTTTACATGCAGAGGCAGCAGCCGACAGAGCACCATCTTGACGATGTGAATCTCTTCTTGCCCTCGCACTGGGGACAGACTTCCGAGTCGTTATATATCACGTCCTTGCGCCCCGGACAATTCTCTCTGAAGCATTTGGTGCTCCCTCGGTACACTTGGTGCTTGCACCTATGTTCAATGAGGATCCGATTGCACATATGCGCAAGCGGAGGCCGAAGCCTGGGGACACAAGGCAGAAGAGAAGGCTAGGCTCAGAGAATATAGGCGTGGAGATTGGGTCTGAGATTCGTCGATATATGGTCGGGTCAAGATGTTGGTACAAAAAAGAGCTTGGAAAGCAGGATGGATGGCAGAGGGCAGATTCATGGCAGATTGATGACGGGTGTCTAGTGTTAAAAAATCGCAAAACACTTTGAAAAGCAAAGGCCGGGGATGCTACGATTCGGATAAGTCGGCGCCGTCTTCCACAGACACCTTCAGCGCGTTCCTAGTGAGAGGGCAAACTGGTGGCTCGTCTATTGGTCGGGCCGCGTCGTACGCCAGCGAGAATGGAGCCGAGAAAGCAAGCAGACTTAAGGCCAGTGAGGATGATGGTGGTGTGCGTCGTCAGCCGCAGCTTCGTTTCGAGATGGACCGGCAAGACTTATTGAGTTGGTCCTGGTCCTGGTCCTGGACCTGGTCCACTCACACAGCCACCGACCGACGGCGCACTCAGGTCGACAATGCCATGGTACACTGTAGTATGTAGGCAATGAATGCATGCAATGGGCAGTGGCTTTCCTCTCGACACTTCTCGTCCAGCCCGTCGCCCTTTGAAACAAAAAGAAACGCATGCCTGCCTCTCTTCGAATGGCAGAACGCTGACTGACGCGCCCCTGCCGATGTGACGCGCGCAATCATCAACCCTTCTCCTTGATGTGCTTCGTGTGAGGAGCAAACTCACGATTGTTCGAAGCACATAGTCGATGACAGACAGCATCAGCCCCCAAGGAGGGCAGAGAACGCTGAGACGATGGTTTAAAGTAATGGGGCCCCTCGATGTTTGATGCACGCAGGGTGCTTCCCGCGTGGACCTGTTGTGTACCAACCACGTCGTAATGTTGCAGCTTCCAAGTCCGAGGCACTCAAATTAGGTGCCCTCAGTAGGTACTTACGTGCCTTAGGTGCCTACCTCAGTAGGTAGGTACTAGGTACACGTACGTATACATAACACGCACGGTGCCGGGTGCCGTTTGCTATTCCACTTTCCCACGTGGCTGGCGGGCACCGAGTTCTTCCGGCCGGTCGCCTTGTCAAAGGCAAGAAGAAGCAAAGGGAAAAAAAAAAAGGCAAACTTAAAGGATTTCACAACCGATTGCATCTATAGCAACTGCGACCTTTCTTCACGTGTGCATATGCTGGAGTCTGCAGCTCTACAGCTCTGCATCATCGGTCATTTAAATCCTGCCCATCGCATGGTAGCCGCCTAGAGAAGCGTCTTCGCTGGCCGACTGGTCTCTCATGCGACGTTCTCCGTTTCCTCGTCCTTTATTTCCCTTCTTCGGACCATCCAAAACCCCAAGTTCGACCCCAGGCTCTCCGCCCTCTCCATTTGATTTTGTCGAGACCAGAGCCCGCATGCCATGGCCGAGTCTCATCCAGATATCCAGAGTATTCTAGCAGCCTTGGGTACCGTCTTGTCCATCCATCCCTCACACAACACTTGTGTGCTTATTCAACTTTTTCTGATATCCTTTCAGCTGCCCAACGGCCGCCAGCAGGCACACCCTCGCAGACGCCTCCAGGTCCTCCTGGACAGGCATACCCGCCCCCGTCTTCATCTGCCTACGGCGCTCCCGGCCATCTGCCAGCTCCTGCTAGTAGCGGCAGCCTCGATCTCAGTGCCATACGGCCAGTCAACTCGGGCACGGTAAACTTCGACGACATTGTGTCCCAGGCGCGAGCGTACGCCGCGGAGAAGGGTGCAACTTCCTACGACCGACCGCTCGTGTATGGCGACACACGCAATAGCGATCGCGGCTTCCGGAGGTCGAGATCCCGCTCTCCCACTCGCAATGACTATAGAGACGACCGTCGTGGCGGTCAGGGCAGGGATTACGGGCGAGATCGCTCGTACTCACCGCCAGGTCGAAATCGATTTTCTCCTCGAGGCGTAGGCGGTGGCGGTGGCGGCGGCCGCGACAGGTCACCTCTGCGCGGAGGCGATGATAATTCAGAGACCATTCAGATTGAGTCGAGTCTAGTCGGTCTCATCATTGGGCGGCAAGGCGAGAATCTGCGACGGATCGAAGCCGATACCAACTGTCGCGTGCAGTTTCTCGCTCCGACCGACGGTGGTCCGTTCCGACAGTGTAGAATCTCCGGGCAGCGACCGCGTCGTGCGGAGGTTAAGACCGCCATCAACCGAATCATTGAAGACAGTGGCATGGGAGCTTTGAACAAGCCCCAAGATAAGGTTCGCGACGCTGACAAGGGCGGTGCCGCTGTCCTGCGGGACGGAGAAGATCACCTACAAATCATGGTTCCTGACCGCACTGTTGGGCTCATCATTGGCCGCGGAGGTGAGACGATTCGCGATTTGCAAGATCGCTCGAAATGCCATATCAACATCGTGGGAGAGTCGAAGAGCGTGAACGGATTGCGTCCAGTGAATCTGATTGGCTCTGTGGAAGCTGCCGCCCGTGCCAAAGACTTCATATTGGAGATTGTCGATAGCGATACAAGGGGTGATGGCGGCGGTGCCACCAAGGGTTCTGCTCCTCTGGCTCGATCGCAACCTCCGTCAAGGGATTTGGGAGGGAATGCCGGGCCAGAAAAGGTCAACGACTCTATCTACGTACCATCTGATGCTGTAGGCATGATCATCGGCAAGGGCGGCGAGACGATTCGCGAGATGCAAAATGTCACGGGCTGCAAGATCAATGTGGCCCAGTCGTCGGGGCCTGGTGAGACCCAACGAGAAATCGCTCTCATCGGTTCACGGGAAAGTATCGCGCATGCCAAACAAGCCATCGATGAGAAAGTAGATGCTGTGGTACGTTGACATACTCTCTGCTTCTGCTACTCGTCTCCGAGAAGCTCTTGGCTCTCCCGGCTCTCTCGGCTCGTCAGCTAACGCGCCCCGACAGCGGCAAAAGAGTAATGGCGGGAGCGGACCTCCCAGGGGCCGTGGACACCAGGATATTGACAGGCCTTCCTACGGGCAAGGCTCTCAGAACACATCTACTAACCCCCCTCCGGCACCGTCTGGAGACGCGTCAGAAGACCCATATGCTCAGTGTAAGTGTCGTCTTTCCTCCTTCTGGGCAGCGCCCGATGGTGGCTGACTTTGCGTGCAGATGGCGGCTACAATAATTACGTTTCCCTCTGGTACCAGTCTATCATGTACCAACAACAGCAACAGGCACAGAGCGGAGACGGGCCATCAGCTCGCGCCCCAGCCCCGGGAGGCTCATAGAGACGAAGGCCCTTGCGCTTGCTGCGGCGACTATATGCATACCTTGACCAGGTGACCTTGATTGCGCTTGCGCTGTGCAAGACACAGCACGAGAACCATCTGAGATGCCTTGCCTTGACTGATAGCAGTTTCGACTTTTGGAAAACGGAACACAAAAAGAAACCGCCTAGGACCACGTGAAATTTGATGGGTTCGACGCCTGTATATTCCGTTGCTCTTGACCCTGACCTTGACCACGACCTTGACCCCCGACCCTGATCCCGACTTTGACCCCGACTTTGATCCCTCTGCATTGTCCTCGCCTGCACCACCGCCGGCGGGGGGGAGGGCCAGAGGGGTCGAGGATTTGCCCCCTTGACGAGACGGGCGCCACCAGGCGATTGCGTTTTATGAAGGTGTGCAGTTTCTTCCTCTTCATAATGACGGGCCTTTACGTGCCTACCCCTCTTCACCTTGATGCGTCTCTCTCTCTCTCTCTCTCTCTCTCTCTCTCCGTCTCTCTGTTACGGCAGACGTAGATTGACGGCCGTCATACGTCTGTTGCCTGCTCATTTGACTTTTGCCATTTCTGTTCTTCGCCACGCCATGCAATGTCTTGGTCATGCGAAGATTAACGTGGTGGTGATGCATCGACTATTTTCGCCTTGACCTCTCTTTTATGCTGCAAAAAAAAAAAAACAGAAAAAAAAACAGACCAGTACGGACCTTGCTCGATCAACAACTGATGAAGATGCTGAAGAGCATCTGTTTCCCCGTCCTTGGCACAACCATGCAATCCATGTCTGACATGCTGCAGCCGAACAAGGGAACCTTCCATGGCACCAGACCAAGGGCGCGCGATTGACGATCCATATGCTTGACTGCCTAGGTAGGCAAACTGAATCAGGCTCTATCTTCTGGTGACCGATGACACGCTTGCTGTACTTTACGATTTTTGTCGTCATTGAATATTGCACGCGACGCCAGAGGAAACAGAAGCAATCGTGAATTGGCGGCCGCTCAGTCTCCCAAAAAGCACGACAGGGCATATCAATCTTCATTATCTGTTTTGTATTTCCTTTTTCTTTCCTCGGGCGCCCCACACCATTCCCCAAAAAGAGAAAGAAAAAAAAACCTTCGTCATCGTGCACGCATGTATGTGACTTGGCGTCCTTTATTCTCGTTTATTCCGCACTGCGTTTAGAATGATGACTACTGAAGCCGATGAGTCGTATCCTCAGAAGCACCAAGGAAACGTTGTATTTTTGGTCTTTCATTTCTGATGATGGTGTCTCGTGCATGACTTTTGTGGTTTTGGCAACGAGCGGAGGAAAGAAAAAGCGAGCGGATAGGGCATGGGGACTTCTTTTCTTCGTCTTTTTACTTGGAATTTGAGCACTGGTTTCTTTTCAATCTACATTTTTCTGGGTCAATCTTTGACATGCTCCTGACCTTGTGATCTACTGGCCAGCCTGACTTTTGTGAACTGAACAGAGGGACTTTAATTTATCTGATATTGTTTCATTCAACAACAAAAAAGAGGTGTGAAAAGAGAAAAGGAAAAGGGAGAGGAGGAACCGGAGGACGGGGGGGGGCAAGGCAAGTGTCATGCTTCGTGTGCGCTGTCCCTCGATTTCTACTCATCTTTACTCGGGCATCATAACAACATCTTCGTCGGATTTGTAGGTAGCTTTGCGTGCCGTTCATCACCTGGCTGCTCATCTCATCCGCACAGACTGAATTCGCAAGGCGTCTACCTTCCCACGGGTGTCCTTTGTGTAGAAGCTATCCAAGCATACATGTCCGCGTCCAGAATCATGCAAATGCACGACAGAAAAGACCTCCAACTGCTCTGAGCATTACGACGCGATAGGGTAGAGCGGCTAGGCACGGTTCAAGCTGTTTTCCAAACATCTCGTTGGCTTGCTCTGGAGTGCGCGTCTTCAAGGCTCTCGAGGCAGTTTATCTCTCGTCTCGGGCCGCGCCTTGTACATGCGTCGACAGCAGTTTGAACTCATGTGCATGCACCTTTGACGTGTGCATGCATGGAGGAGTGCAGTCTCAATTCTTCCCTGGCCGAGAGGCATACATACCGCTTTGCCATGCAGTGGTGCCCCGTTTGCTGTGCGCTGTCTGTACTCTAATACCGCTAAAATTGACCTCGCCAACCTCTGTACTCCTGGGTTGCTGACTTTCTCTCTAGATGACCTAGACATATGAGGCAACACCTGCATCGCTGTACACCATCGTCCTGGCAGGGAAACCGTTCAATTCGGCCCACGTACGGAGTAGTGCGTATGTCACACATAGGGGCAGGGCAGTACGCCCAATCTTCTGAAAATGACTTGTAACTTTTCGGAGCCTACTGCACTGCCCAAAGACCCTCATTTTTCTTTTTGAGACAGGGGGCGAGCTCGCGTCGGATGCAAAGCTTGCCGCGACGGCAGAAACGCCACCGTCCGTTGTCTCACTGAGCTGTCCCTGGTACATAGCCTATTGAATCAAAACAAGAGCTGCGGGCTGCCCGACTGAGTGATCGGCTCTGCTCACGAGGTGCGCACACGTGCTCTTCTCGTACCATCGTTTGGCGTTGCAAATGCTTGCCAACGATTAGCGAGCAATCGTCGTCGAAAAAAAGGGGCCCCAGTTGATGAGCTTCGCTTACGTCTCATTTGCCATGCTCTGCCGTTCGTCATCATAACTCCGGAACGTTTGAGGGGACCCCGTCACACACGTCACGAGATCATGGCCTTCATCCCTAGCGCATGGCCTACCATTTCGCCGACGCCATGCAAAAGATCGCAGGCAACTGTGCCTCGTGGAGTGCCTTCCTCATCTCCGCAGGTACGCAGATACGGTGGAACGAGCAAAAGTCTGGGGCTGTGAACACCCATCGTTTCCTTGCGCCTATCTGCTTCGAAACAACGCAGGCGAGGCCGACAGAAGCTTTCGGGAGACGCACGCACTGCCCAGTGAGCCAAGTTGGCACAAAGGAGGCTCGTTTGATGCATGCATCCATGCACGACCTGGTCAGGAAACAGCTCGCTTCTCGCGACCCTCAATACCTGTCTCAAGGGGCAAAGCACCGAGCAGTGCGGAGTAGCTTTTCAGCATCCAGCCAAAGGGCCATTCTTGTAGTATCGTCGTCGGACCTGCTGGCCGGAGTTAATTCCCTGGCCATCAAGGATAATGGCATGCTTGCTACTGCGGTTTGCAGCATGCAGCATGCCGCACCACCTACCCCGTTCATAGTGCCCACCGGGAATATACTCAACGAGCGGAACTTTGCAGCACACAGCACACAGTGACTCGTTTGTTACGCCGTAAGATTCTGAGCCACCGAACTTGCGAGACGCTGCTGCGACCTCATACTTTGTTCGTTGCAGGACATGATCCTGTGAAATCGACGCGTCAGCCGAGATCGCCGCACAATGACCGCTGAGAAACAGACGACATACGAGAATGTTTGTGGTGTGCTGATTTGGACCAGGTGAGGCACATGGAGCCACCTCGGTGATGGCTGATCCCATTCGTGATGGCCAAGGCAGCAAAGACCGCAGTCGATCGGGTTTTTCTAAAGACAACACAGCTGCGTCGGGGTCGTACGGAGTTGGCCATTGTTTAAGGGGCATTATAGTACCGCAGGGTATGTACGTATGATTTAATCATACGATTGCATGGCTATTGCAGAGGTGGTCCTTGACAAGCCGACTAGAACCTGTCCTATGGCTTCAAAGACCTCGAAGATACAGATGTGAGCGACGCAAACGCGACCAACCATCTTGGCGAAGCAAGGGGCTCGAGAGCATTGAAGCCAGTCTGGAAAGACAGCCATATTTCAGATTGCGGGAAAGGCCGTAGTGGCTGAATGGAAGAACGAGGGCTGCATGCCAACGCACGGTAACACGCTTTGTTCTCGAGCACGCAAGTGCGCACAAGTGACGGTGACGGTGGCGGGCGGGACGGAACGGAACGCCCTTGGCTGGGCCAGGCTGGACATCAGCAAGATGGGTGTGTGTAATGGTCAGGGGGTGGGGAGGGGGAGGTTGACGACTCACGAGCCACCTACGTAGGAAAACCGTTGTTGTGCAACCCATTGCTGGAATGTGAGTCCTCGATGGGGCCAAAACGGCTTCTAGGCCGTGTGGATCTCAGTTTGAAGAGCCACCTCATATCCAAAACGAGAGGATTAAGGATACCAAGTCGGGGAAGGGGGAGGGAGCAAATTCTAGTCTCTTTGATGGTCAAGTCAAATGGTGTGAGCAAGGAGTCTTCATCGCCGACCGGGTGCTCGAGGTATCGTTTCTCTGCCCAACACAAAGACGTCGGCATCAGACGCAGAAAGACTTCTCTGAAGCGAAGAAGCATAAGCGTGCCCTGGTCCTGGCCTGTTTACTCGATCAATGCATGCATGATGGCGGGCAGATGGCTGGCAGAAGACGTGCAGCAAGTACCCCGTGCAGTCCAGGCTCCAGACAGATAGATGTACGATGGCCGTCACTCGAGCACGAACACCAATCCGTAAGCTCGAGATGTTCTACGTGCAGATCGCGTACTGGAAAAAAAAAGTGAGAGCTGATATCCCGCCTTGCGGTGGACTTTCCAGATATTCGCAATCAAATGGCCCTTCTATCATGCCTTGCATACCTACAAACGCGTACCTCTTGCCGTATTTCTTCCCGTCGGCTTCTCTTTCCTTCCTTCAACCCATCCATCCATCCATCCATCTATCCATCCATCCATCCATCCATCCATCCATCCATCCATCTATCCTTCTATCCATCCATCCAGCCGTCTATCTATCCATCTATCTGTCCATCCTTCCTCCTCCTCTTCTTCTTCTTCGCTTCTCTCCCTCCCTTACTTTTTACGCACTTTCCATCAAACCCTATTATTCTTTGGATCTCTGGATCTCCTTCATCTAATTTTTTTTCTGCGAAAGTTTTTGACTAATGCATCCCACTTCTCAGCCCTCCCCGTATTGCATCTCGTTGCCTCTTTTCTCATTCAATCCCCACAAGGCCCTCTCCCATCAGACCCTGTCCCGTCAGGGAACCTTTCCGTGACTTGCAGTGTTCGTCTCCGCGGCGCAACAGTCACCAAACAAACAACTTGAAACGTCCCTCTTTTGCTGACCAATGTCCATCAGGGCTTAACATCATGAAAGTTGGCATGACTTCACACATTTCTTCGCTCTCAATCCACAATAATTAACATCATTCCAATCCTCGTCATCGTCTGTCGCATTCAGGCACCGGAGACCCTGTAGCTGCTAGCCCTCCTTACAATCTCACGTCACACAAACAGCTTCGGCAACCATCTTGCATTGATATTGCATCAACATACGGCACGAGAGACTGGTGCTACTTGATTCGGCCATTGCGTGAGACACAATTCTTGGCATTGAGAGATTTCATCGACAGGACTTCACTCCTTTGGTCGCTTGCGCTCCCGGCTTCGCACATGGTTCTTTTGACCCGTGTGTTGACAACTCTGTTCTCGCGCCAGGCTTAGAAAATCCGAAAGAGCTTACAATCGCCTCCGAATAATCGGCCCTCAATTGAGCTGCACACGACGCTAGGAAGATCTATCTGAACCGCTTGGCCGCCCGAAGCAATTCTGGAATCTTCGAAGTTCAGCAATAGGTTTCTTCCTGGGGATTTTCGTGGGTTTGTAAGTTCAGACTCAATATTTGCGCCATCAAGATCGCCGCCCAGTCATATTCCTCCTGACTTAAGCTTCGCATAGTCATGATGTGGCCAAGCGGCCGGCATGAATGCATGGAATTGATAGCTGCGCCGGGGAACTCGACGTCTACGATTGTTTCTGCTTTGCAATTTCTGATGCTGATTTACGACGAAACCAGAACGGGTGCGCCACATTATGCGCAATTTCCCTCGCGAACCGCTGTCGTTCCAAGCCGCTACGTATTCAGCTCTTCCTCCAGCAAATACTCAGAACCTTCGTCCGAGCAGCTCACGCACACTCGGATTACTTACCTGTCGCGTGTCCCGTGTATTCCACTGCATCTGACCTCGGCGAGCACTGGACAGCGTTCATCGCAACGTTTTCTACTGCATTCATTGATAATCGAGCATGCTTAACCGTCGTTTTGCAACGTGCAGCCGTCCATTTATCTTGAACAACATCCAACACCATGTGTCGTCTTGTTATCTTCTCGGGTAATTGCACAAGGTGTGGGGACTCACAAACGTGGGAGGATCTCTCGCAGCAATTGGCATGTTTGGAAGCAAAGAACAATGGTTCCTTTGGCGAATGCAGGGCCGGTGTCTTTGTGGAGCAGCATGCGTTCGATCAAGAGTGTGATCGATGCACTGAAGAAGACGAAGGCATAGGCGACGTGGGCGAAAACATCTACGCAGCTCCCGAGAAACGAGGTGCAGAAGGCGAAATACCGAGCGAGCGTAAGAAGCAGAGGAGGTGAAGAGACCCGTGAGTCTTGTCATGAAAGGAAATTTCGCAGGTTCGAGTCTACAGCCATGGTCACATTGAGAAGGGCCTGCCTCAGAATCTTGCAGTCTCGTTGGCGAATGCCACCTTTGTCTATGGAGAGATGTGTGTTGCAAATCAGGGGATTCGAAGGCATCGTATTCTTGTAATACACCTTGGATCGAGGTTTTCTGATCTTTTCCTTTATGCTGTCTGCTCCTGGATCAGACGATGAGAGAAGATCAATTCATCGACCTTAAGTTTGGGCTGATGCGCTCCATGTGCACGACAGAGGCCTGCTTTGAACACAGCAATGGGCGGGTATGAATTGACATTATCTAGGCGTTATGAGAGAAGATAGTGGAGGAAAGTACATTTTGGACATAATCCAGATCTTCTGAAGGGCTTGCGAGGATGAGGACGTGACGATTCTTCCAATGGAGGCTTGAGTCTAAAGGATAGTTGAACAACGGATGCGGGAAACCCCCCATCGCTTCATCTTCCCTCATGTGGCCGAAGCCAGGAGACAATATCTCTTGTCGAGATAGCAAGCAATATTTGTGACGCAAACCAGGTATATATCTGCATCCCGGCTCCACGAATGAATCCAGTTGTACCTTGCAAAGAAACGAACAACCTGACAGGCGATGACTTACGAAGGATTGCCACCGCTGGAGAAAGGGGGGAGAAGTGCAGGAGTGGGTATGGGCAGGGACACTGGACGACTAATGCGATGCCATTGTCTTGCCCTCGCAGCTTACCACCCAAGTATTACACCATGTCTAATGTCCCTGAGGCAAATGGTCGGCCTCCCACGAGCTCTGGACAACTCGCCAGTATCGCTCTGGGCTTGCACGCATTAGGGCAACGTGTTCGGCGTCGGGGAACTCCTCGAGTCTTGTATTGAAACCTGCCTCTCTCGCCTCTGCCGCGTTGTCCTTGATGTCCTGCCGTGGGACCAGGACATCCCCTGTTCCGTACATGTACGTGCGGCGGACTTCTGATTCCAGCAAGGCAGGAGACCGTAGCGTTTTGGCGTTTTGATTTTCCATCCCGGGGTGGCCTCGTAGGAAATAGGAAAGGTTCAGGTTGGCGACGAGCAGGTGAGCAAGGAGGCTTGCCCACCAGGGCAAAATCTGCATCAAGGCCCTGTACGATGTCATCCAGTGGGTCAGTCCGGGACAACAGTCCAAAATAAGCACGTATCTCGGCAGAGCTGGAGCATCGCGGGGCTCGTTTCCTCCAGCCTCGCCACGCAGCATGTCAAACAGATGAGTTGCGTTGTTGGCACCGCCGTTTGAAAAGATGTGTAGGAGCATCGTGGGCGGCGGCGCCTCGTCGCCTTTGGCCGGCACGCCTTGGCGCTTGGCTAGGTCCCACAGGAAGTAAAGTGCCGGAACCAGGTCTCTTCGTGCTCGGCTTGGCAGCATTAGATGCACGACGGGACATTGGACAACGAGGATCCGAGACGATGGATACATTGTCCGATAGCGCACGGCGTACTTGGCGACGTGCATGGGGCGGGCCCCCATCCAGCCGAGGAGTACGATCAGCTCGGGTTCGGAGCCCGGCTTGTTCGGCCCTCGGACGTCGCGAGGATCAAAGTAGGAAACTGCTGGGTTGAGCGTCTCCATCCAGGCAAGAGCTTCTGCATCGCCCTGATTGGCCGGACCCCTCTTTGACGACATTGCTCATGCGGTTTTTCTTTCTTTTCTTTTCTTTTTTTTTTGGCCCCCCCCCGGTCTGCAGAGACGAATAGATGCTGCGGATGCTGCTACTGCTGTACTGCTTCGACGTATATTAGCTAGGTCTGTCTCTGTGTACCGATTCCTCCTGTCATGGTAAAACGAGAAAAACGAAGAAAAGGGTATCGATTCTGAATGAAGCCGTACTAGAAACTTCTCGACCTTTGAGTTTTGCGAAGTAGCTGGCCCAGTCCTGTGCTTGGTGACATCCAGGACAGGCGATGCACGTGTGACTGATTTTTGACATGCGGGAAGATGCCCTCCGCTCAGAGAATGATTAGAGTATAGGAAGTAAATCTGCCTTACCTGGTGGACTTGTGCGTCCTGAACAGAAGCAATCTCTCTTGCAATGGTTGCAGGATGGTGGTACGCCACTTCAGGGTTTGCTTGGTCACGCATATACTGGAAGTAAATGCTTTAGATTCGCTTATTCACCTCCACCCCCGCTTTGCTGTGTTGCTGACATGAGACGTCGGCGAGAAGAGAATGGTAAGCCTATGGACCAATGGGGAAGGAAAAGAAGTCTGCGGACCAATATCATTCTGATTGCTACCTGTCATTTCGTTTCCAATGTATGCTCAATGCTTTGAAATTGTTTCTGAAACGAATCGTCTGATTTTGCCGAATTTTGCGCATAACCATCGCACAGCGGGACGGGTATGCAAGCCCAAATACCTCGTGTGACGACGAGCGGGCAACTAGTACTACTATGTACCTACCCAGGTAGGGCAGCTGACTTATTGGCTGCTCTTGCTCCTAGTTCTAGTTTATGAGGGTACCAAGACAATATCGAGAGAGAGAGAGGAAATCGGCGGTAACAGACGTGCTTGGCGCGTACATGGACAAGGCCATTTCCATTTCGTCATGATGAGTTTCTCGACGCCCCCTTTTCAGCACCGTAACACGAGTTGTCAAGATGCTCGGCAATATTCCTGAAACCACCTCTCGTCTCTTTTGTTCGATACTGCTCAACATCGAGCCCCCATCTTGCTGTGCTTTGACGATGGCGGCGGTGCAACGACAAAGGCACTACTACTACTACTACTTGCGACGAGGTCAATGGCTGATGCGAGGCGTTTGTATGCCGCGTCGTACTTGTTTGCTTTGGCAACATTCCCAGCCAGTACACCACTATCAGGTTGCTAGCCTTTTCGAAAAGATGGATGACTGAGGTGGGAAAAAATAAGTAATTTGCGAACTTGTGTGCTTCACGAGGCAAGCGAGCAGGGGAAAAAAATCAGGGTGGCGGGTCGTGCCAGCTGCCAGGCACCTGTTAAGATATCCGACAGCTGGAGCAATCAAGGGATCCTTCCGGCTGTACTTAAATCGCCTGCTGATTCATCGGTTGGGAATTTCTCTTCTTTGGTCACCTGCTTCGCTCTCTTCTTTGCGTTCATCTCTGCCTCATGATCAGCCGAACTTACTTCTTCATCGAAGCTTGGTGCCTTGTACAAGGGGGACTTTGTCTTGTTTCTCATCACCTCCAACCCTTCACAAAAACGTGTTGAATTGAAGAGGAGAGAAAGTAAGATAAGAAAAAAGGGAAAAGCAGAAGAAAAATCTGAAAGGCGCAGAACGACATCCCTCGCCATGGCATTGACCTTGTGGCTCTGCTGCCTTCTGGGAATACAGTTGGGGCTGGCATCTCTTGACGCCAGGAATGAAAACTCGCAGACATCGGCGTGGGATCTATCTCAGCCGCTCAACGGCTTCACCTTCCAGCGAGCCAAAGCCTTGACCAAATCGACATCCGATAAGCACACTATCCGTGTTTCCAGGCTTGCCAACGTCAAGAGCCGCCTGGGCAATCGCAATCTCGTCTTTGGGAGCTTACACAGCATCCTTCGCACTCCGCCCTCGCATGGACAACACACGTACCAGAACATCAGTGTGGCTGGTAGCTTCTCAACGCAATACGCCATCGAATGCGGTTGGGATGGCGTTCCAGTGTGGCTGCTTCTCGACACCGGCAGCTCCGATACGTGGGCCGTGGAAAAGGATTTCGAGTGTCACGACGCACAGGGTGCAGGTCATCGACAGGCCCTCTGTGGTTTTGGCAAGACACACATCAATAAGTTCCGCGATGGCGCCATCAATGACCTCCACTTCTACCTCAAGTACGGCTCTGGAGAGAAAGTCTCGGGTCCCATGGGCTATGCAGACATTGCTTGCGGAGGGGTTACCGTTTCCAATCAGCAAGCTGGACTGGCCAATTATACATACTGGCATGGGAACAACATGACGGTCGGGATCCTGGGTCTGGCCTATCCATCCATTACGAGTGCCTACTATGGCGAGATTGGACAGGAGTCTTCATGGAACTCTATCCAGTACGCCCCGTTCTTCGCCAGTGCCGTCATGCAAGGAACCATCGAACCGGTTTTCAGCGTAGCCCTGGCCAAGAACTCCTCCGATGGAATCATTGCATGGGGAGGAATCCCCCCAGTTGAAACACAAAATGATACCTTTGCCGCCACAGATCTCATTGTGGTACGATCTTGACCATTAGCCCACGTTCCCACCTGCTGAATGATTCCGTGCCGCGTTGATGACAAAATTAGGAGAATTGACTTTTTGCATAGGCGAATCTCGTCGGTACGGCTGAAACCTCATGGAGATATTCCTTCTACACCATCATACCCGATGGCGTGAAATGGGGGCAAACGAGCGATAAGGGCAAATACCCTTACATTGTCGACACTGGCACCACGATGAATTACTTGCCACCGCGTAAGCTAAATGAATATCCGAAAGGGGAGGATGGACTGAGAGAAGAAGAAGACGAAAGGCAATGCTGACAAGATTGCGATAGCTTTGGCTGAATTGATCGCGGCCTCTTTCCAACCTGCCGCCGTATACCTGTATCAATGGGGCTCGTACTTTGCCCCTTGTGATGCTATCCCTCCGAGCTTTGCTGTCGTCATATCCGGGGTGGAATTCTGGATCAATCCTGCGGACATGATTTATCATGACCTGGTTGATCCTACGACGGGATACTGTGCCATTTCAATCGCGAGCGGGGGATCAGGTCCGTACATTCTGGGTGACGTCTTTTTGCAAAACGTCCTCGCTGTGTTTGATGTTGGAGGCGCGGAGATGCGATTCTACGCCCGGAACTGAGTCGGAACCGGATTAAGAAAAAAAGCAACCTTCGCTGTGCTGGTGGTGTAGGCCTAGCCCCTTTGAGAATTGTGCTGTGCTTAATGAAGGGGCTCTTTTAGGGCAAATCAATATTGAATGATTTCTTAAGAGAAGAATGAAAGGTCAATCCGTGAGGAAATGGACCTTTTTTTTTGCCCCTTGAATGCGACATTCTAGGCGGGAAACAGCATGCATTCGGGCTTTGGTCGGATTTTCTTGCGTCAGTGGGTAGACAAAGAGACAGGACTCCGGGATGGATCGAGCGCACACTGCGAGATACAGATGCTTCCAAGATAATCGCGAATGGCGATGGCATATCAAATTGTGCGTATTACTGTTTTGTCCATATCAAGACGGAAGTCGGAACCCATGCAGGTCCGTAGATTGGCTGGCGGACTGGGGGCACTGCCAGGGGCAAGTCGAGGTCGGCTGCTGCTGCCGCTGCTTATCAGTCGGTTTGTCGCCCCCAATCCCCTCTCCCGAATGTGGTAGGAACGCCTCGCGTACCCACTAAAATTGTCCATGATCGAAGCAGACATCAGACGACCAGGCGTGCAATTTTCTCTTGGATGCAAGAACCATTCCGATCACGGCGTGTGGCTCTTGCTCTATTATCCATACATGCGCACTGCACCTGCTCCGTTGGCCAAACACATGGCTCGGCTCGCCAATCCTCATCCGCTATAGATTGCCTGTCGAAACCTTTGTCGATCCGCGGCCCTCCATTTCACTTGGAGCCCGTTGCTATTGTTGTCAGTATGAGGGGCGTTGCCGCAGGATCACCAACCCCGAAAGCTTCGCCTTCTGGTCGAGCCCGCGCTAATACGTGGAACTTCAGCAAGGTGAGTTACTTGACCACTCTTTTTCCCGACTGAATAAGGCGCGAGCGATCTGCCATTACTTTGTTTCCTGTCCCTACCTCTGAAATTAAATTTTTTTTTTAAAAAAAAACCACGGATGACGGAGTTGTCCTTGAGTCTCATTGACCTCGCCAAGCTGTCTTCGAGTGTCGACCGACAAGGCGGTGAAGTGGCTGCTTCGTTTCGGGCGGTTCAGGTTCAGTCTTGTTGCCTTGGACGAAGGAGCCTACAAGCTAGTACGGCAAACGCACACGAGCAATGGCAAGTCTAGACGGCCTATTACGTGCTTTGACGTGAAGCGTTGAAGCACTCGGCCTTTGCTGCTTGCGCATTTGGCCATGCATCACGATTGCAAGAGATATCGAACATGATCCCTGCAATAGCAGGTCGTCAAGCTCGGCCGAGCAAAGGTGATGGATGGTTCTCTTCGCTGGCCAACTGGAGACAAGCCGGCCGTCAAATCCGGCGTGCCGGATTGGAATCCCGAAATCTCTTCACCAGGTCATTATTTTCCTCAGCTTCCCCGTCGTCCGGTGTAGTCGTCGACGGCACGGTATAACAATAACGATGCCATGGCGCTTGGCCAAGCTGGCTCAAGAGGCAGACAGACGGATGGAACGATTCGGAAGACGAGACTCCGAGAGTGGAGTAGCAGCAATGCTCGCCTGCTGCCATGATCATACACACAGGTGCTCCTTTCTGGTTCTGGAATCTGCCTCCACCCCGCCAAGCGGCCAGATACGATGGATGGGGAATATCTAGCCAATGGACATACCGACGGATGAACAGGCGGCTGTCACGCGACCAAAAAACACGCGACTGAGGGACTTGCCCAGTCTGAAGTCGGGACCTGTCGCCTGTCATGTCGGCCAGCTGTCATGCCATTGCGCAGCACCAGGCCTAGACTCTTGTCTGATGAATTAGGGGTGCTTGTGTACTGGTGATGACGGCATCACTGGCGGTCGCGATGGACTACGTGATTGACGGTGTCTGTTGGCCTGCATCAGCTCCGCAAGTGTCAACCTGGTCTGAGCATCCATCGATCCATCAGATAGTCGAGCTTGAGGCAGCAATTGCAACCAAATCGACTTTTGCCATCTCCTCGAGCTTCGTGAGGGAACCTGTGAGGGGATCGGTGCTTGACCCGCGGCTCCCAGTGGAAGCCACCGTCATGTCTTAGACTTGGTGCTCGGCTCTTTCTCCGCGCGACCCCGTGAAGGTGATGCCGAACTGTCCACCAACGAAAACCCTCGTTTGCACGTCTGCCTTTGCTTTCTTTTCAACGGCGGCCCCTTGTTCAAATCTTGACTGGAGGCTGCCTGAAAGATATCAGACATTATCCCCCCCCCCTTTTCTGTTTTTTTTTCCTTCAGAGAACATAAGAAAAAAAACCCCACCACCACTACTACCATTACTACCACCTGCTGTGGTCTGTAAACTGAAGCCGGCAGCCGGCAGCAACTGGCCGCTTTGCTTGATCAAGTGACAAACCAGACTCAACCCGATCTTCACTTTCGTTAGTTTCCTAATATTTACGTTCAACGCGGCTCCCTTACTCCGACAATCTCGTCAGCGTATCGTCTAGATCTTGATTGTCATTGTCATCTGGCAAATTTTCCCATTTCGTCCACGGAGAAGAAAGAGAAAACAAAACTCATCATCTCTCAATTGTCACAATCACGCCCAGTTCCCTACATTCCTCTCCATCCAAGCACCTGCTCTACCTTGACGACCTGCAAGTGACCGGATGTCTGGATCCGTCTGGCCCGACGCTGGAGTGCGCCTGCGCAGATTGAGCCTCGGCTGTCGTCGTAAATGCCGTCCAGGACTGACAATGGTTTCGGCGTACAGGTCGAAGACACCAAGATATGCGTTGTAATGGTGGGACTCCCGGCTCGGGGAAAGAGCTACATTGCACAGATAGGTACAGCTGTCGTGTCCTCTCTTTCTCTGATGTCGCTTGTCAAGACAAGCTAATGCGGCGTCTCCAGCTCAACGATATCTGCAGTGGTTGTCCATACCGGCGCAAACCTTCAATGTCGGCAATTATCGGCGCAATGATGCGCCACAACCCACAGCTGACTTCTTCGACACCAACAATGCCGAGGGAGAGCGAAAGCGCTTAGCTGCCGCCCAAGCTGCCGTGGCGGATATGCTTGCCTGGTTTCGCAGCGGTGGTGTCGTGGCGATTCTGGATGCCACCAATTCCACCAAGGAACGCCGAAAATGGGTCAACGACATTTGCGTCCAGCATGGCATCGAGGTTCTTTTCGTCGAGAGCAAGTGCGACGACCAGGACATTGTCATGGCCAACATCCGCGATGTCAAGGCCACCAGCCCAGATTACCGTGGCCAAGATCCCGAGAAAGCCGCCCAGGACTTTCTTGATCGCATCAGCAACTACGAGAAGATCTACAAGACGATCAACCAAGACGGGGACGAAGACGAGTACACGTACCTCAAGATTATGAACATTGGCAAACAAGTCATCATCAACCGCATTCAAGACTATCTCCAAAGTCGCATCGTTTACTACCTCATGAATTTGCACATTCGTCCCCGCTCCGTTTGGCTGTCCCGAGTGAGTCTTCCAATGGCGATGCCGCTCTTTCCGAGCACACTGGAACATGCGTTAACGCCCAGGTGTCGTCGACGGCTCCAGCACGGTGAGTCCATGTACAACCTCGATGGCAGGATTGGTGGAGACACGTTGTTGTCGCCCCGCGGCGAGCAGTATGCCCGGAAGCTTCCAGATTTGGTTCGAGAGTCTGTCGGTGTGAGTCTCTCGTCTTCACCCCTGCTACGGCGCTGTGTCGTTTGCTGGGTGGTGCTGATAGAAAATAATGTATAGGATGACCGACCCTTGACGGTTTGGACATCGACACTGAAGCGAACAATTGCCACTGCACGCTTCCTCCCGCTCCATTACAATCAGTTACAGTGGAAAGCGTTGGATGAGCTGGATTCTGGTGTCTGCGACGGCTTGACGTACCAGGAGATCAAAGATCGATTTCCCGACGATTTTGCTGCGCGCGACGAAGACAAGTACAACTACCGATACAGGGGGGGAGAATCGTATCGTGATGTTGTAATACGTCTGGAGCCCATCATTATGGAACTGGAGAGAAGTGAAGACATTCTCATTGTGACGCACCAAGCCGTGTTGCGATGCATATATGCCTACTTCATGAAGAAGGATCAAGCGAGAAGCCCTTGGATGAATGTTCCGCTGCACACGCTCATCAAACTGACGCCGAGGGCCTACGGAACCGAAGAGGTTCGCTACGAAGCCAACATTCCGGCTGTCAGCACTTGGCGTGGCAAGGGAAGTACGGCGAAACATGAGAATCCCGCGCCGGAAACCCTGTAGGAGGACGATTCACGGGAAGGGTGAAGAGACAGACAAAAAGATGGGGACTTGAGGTGCGACGCTTGATGTCGACCTAGTTCCCAATTGCGTCAGACTAGTACTTGCTGTCTGCACCATGTGCATTTCACCACCAAACGCCGCAAGGCAAAACACCAATCAAGTTCCCGCTACCAGCCTCAAAGCTTCTTTTGTTTTGATTCGCGTTACTCCAGTCCATCACTAGGACGACTCTTGTTTGTGTATGATATACTAATTTATTGATATACGAGATCGTGAGGAGAGTATAAGATCCAGCAAAGGCACCCCAGTTCTGCTCCCTCTGTCCTTCTCTGTCACACACGTATTTGCAGAACACATTTGCAGAATACATTTACAGAACACATTGCAGAACGCATTTACAGAACGCCTTTGCAAAACATATTTACAGAACACAAGGATATACACAAAATATATATACGCTTGTGTATATATTTGTATTTGATTTAAACACACATGACACACACATAATACACACAATACACACACAATACACATACAATACACACACAATACACACATAATACACACACAATACACACACAATACACACATATATACACACAGAACGCATTTGCAAAACATATTTGCAGAACACAGGTGTGTACACACAAATATACATATTCGTACGTGTATATATTTACACATGATGCAGACACACATGATACGCACATTTCACGCACACACATCACACACACATATCACGCACACACATACAGCAATGCCCAAGACAAAAACACCAAGTACTGCGAGATGTCAACAGTCCTTCCTCCGGAGTTCGAGCCGCTTCAGGACCCACGGGGGCTCAGCATCCGATACACAATGTACATCTCCAATCCCCAGTATGATCCAAGTAAGCCCGGCAGCGGCACGCAATTCATCTGGTACCGAACGACGCCCGTCTGGTACTTCGTGGTACCACTGCCTGCTGTAGTGCGGGCAGATATCAATCTTCTGGCCCGCGTTGCGAAACAAAATTATGTCGCCGCAAGTCTTTTGCCAATTTGATGTGTCTTCTCTCTTTTCCCTCCCCCCCC
>JMQE01001218.1:0-30034 GCA_000731825.1 Hypocrella siamensis
AGAAAAGAGGGGGGGGGGGGCTTTATAGAGTTCGTGTGTGATAGTGTTTCTGGAGAGTTCGTGTGTGTTTGTGTTAGAGTTCGTGCGTGTTTGTGTTTCTGGAGCAAAGAATTAGGTTTCACCTCTCCAACCAGGACATGAGGTGTTGTGCACAGAGGAACAGGGTCAACCCTATTGCCAAGTCGCCTCTTGCTTTCTTGCTTTTTTTCGAGGTGCGTTACTGCACCTGTTCAAAATAGTCGTCGCATCGGCAGGAGCGGCGGGACGGGACGGTAAAGTGCACATACATACATGTATGTCCAGTACTCCGTTACCAATTGGGAGGTACCTTGGGAGGGAGGCAGGTTACTCAAAGTCATTCAGGCGGGCGACGGCCAACAAGCAGAGTTCCAGGTAGGCACAGATATCCGGGCCTGTGACGTCAACGTGGCATGCTGTCAAATCAGTTCATCATCCATCTTGCTGCAAGCTGGTTGTGTGTGTGTGAGCGCGTGTGTGAGTGTGAGTATGAGTGTGTGTCAACGATTGTGCGTGGGATATCTGGTCCGCAGGCGCAAGCCAGATAGATAGATGCGTCTCCACGATGAGCCGCGCGCGACACGATGCAAGATGCACAATGCACAATGCACAATGCACGACGCACGACGCACGACGCACGATGCACAATGTTTGTGTGACTGAGTTTTGAAAGAAGCGGCAGTTTCGACCTTTCCAACGCCTACCACGTGCTCCACGTCACAGGATGCACCGTGACCACCACGAGATGCAGCTGGGATTTGTATTTTGTCTTGACTGCCGGGCCCAGCGACCTCGTAGGGTGTGCGTCGTCGTGTCGCGTTTCCCTTCGCAGCTATCGAAGCTCGGTGGACGAGGAAAGAAGAAGAATTCAGTCCAGTCGCAAAGGGAGTTTGCAAGGGCCCATGTTTGGGAGGAATCTCGGATTGCCTCAAGTTGCAATTCTCCGTCGTCTCGTCATCTCCGAGGATCGGCGCACTGGTGGCAGATGCTGTACAGTACGTGGGTAGCCTTTGGTGGGTTCACGGGAAGGGACCACCTTGCAATTGCACGATCGAGACGGGCGTGCAGAATCGGGGGAGGCGGGAATCATTGCATGGTCACCAGCAAAGCGGTGAAGGAAAAGATGTCGAAGAGGGGGCCGCCCGGCTTTGTTTTTCCTCCGCGTGTTTCTTTGGGGGGTTTCAATGCCGTGATAGTGAGCCGTGGGCTCTGTACCTGTACAGAGTGAGTGGGTGGGTTCCAAGGGATCCAAGGGAAAAGAGGAGGGCAATGCAAGGGCGTTGTGTTTAAGTTTTGTCTTTTTCGTACGTTATGAGTTGTTAGACTCGGGGGGGCCCGGGATTCGTTCTGGAATCCGTGGCGAGTTGCGTCTCTACAGTGCGACATGATGTGCGAGCCAAGGGCGTGGGGGTCCATCCATCCGTCCATCCATCCGTCCATCCATCCATCCAAGACCAGGGGAAACCCAGATCGTGGGCCTAGATCGTGGTGCCAAGATCGGGGCCGAAGCCAAAATTCATGTTCCCAAGTCACACAAGACGGGAATAATCACAAAACCGTAGCCGCTCAAGATATTACGGCATCATTCTTCATTTCTATTTCATGTCATCATATATACAGGACTTTGTTCCGCTGGCTTTCGCTCCACCCTCTCACCGTCCTCTCGACTTTCGTTGTTGATGAATATAAACGATGCAAATACCACCACGGCGCCAATCCAGTACACAAAGCTCGAGTACTGTCCGTACTGCACAATTTCCCCAATCAGGGAAAGGGGAATCGTGAGCGAAAGTCCGACCGTCACGACCAGCGGCGTAGTCAGAAGCATCGCGAAAGCCCACGATATGTCACTCACAAAAGATGCGAGAGAATTCACCTGTTTTAACAAGCATCAGTCCTCCCTTTCTTTGTTGGATTCTGTATTGACCTGTTCACCAAGGAAAACTCACAATGATGATGGCCCAAACCTTGCCAGACGTAGGCCATTCGAACTAGAAAAAGAGAAGAAAAAGGAGGAAAAAAGTTAGCAACACACGAGAAAGAGGTCCATTTGACATGGCACGCAAATAGCTGTAAAAAACAACATACTGGTTCAATTTTTGTCCAATGCAAAACGAAGAACAAAGGCCACAGCAGCACTAAGTTCGAGACTCCAACTAGGCCAAAAAACAGTCGCATGTCGACCTTGTCCTCGTGTCCCACGCGTCTCTTCATCACGGTGACGTACAGGCCATATATGATGGCGCTCACAAAGGCCATGGAATCTCCAATGGCAATCTGTGCAGGCGTCTTGTGTGGAAATGAGCCTCTGTTCTCATCGCTGCCCCCGACAAGATCGACGGTCGATATCAGGACGATGCCGACCAGCGAAGCCGTGACGCCAATCAATTTTCGCACAGAAAATGGCTCAACGCGAAATAAGGCACAAAACACCAGCGTCCACACACTGCTCGTAGAGGTGAGAATCGTCACACTAGCGACGCTCGTGTACTCCAAACAGGCGGATGCGAAGTAGTTGGCAAGAAACCACAGCATACAGAACTCCATGCTGAGTATGGCGGTCTCGCGGAAAGTCAGCTTCTCGTCCACCTCCGCTTCCACGGCTTGTGCGCTGGCATCATCAACCTCCGCCGGGGGTCTCTGGACATCTTCTGCGGCCTCGTCATCTTCCGTCGCAGCTTTTATATATGAGGCTTTTTGCCCGTGCTCTGCCCAGAGCTGGGCCAAGTCGTGTCGAATGCCGCGCACGCCGTTCTTGACCAAGTATTTGGCAAACGCGGGCAGCAGGGAAATGGCAAAGACTGAAGTATTTGAGTAGACGAGGAAAAAAGGCTTGTCGTATGTGTGATCGGAGAAGATGAACTGCTCGGCAAAACGTTGGGGAATTCTTGGTCAATCTCTCTGCGCGCGCACACCAGTCTTGGATTCTCAGATGGGCGGGCATTCGAACTTACGCTGGCAAGGAAGTTCGATATGGTCCATAGAAAAACAGTCACCAAGAGCAGAGAAATGCCCAAGGTTCGTCTAGTCAAACCCCAGAGACCTGAGATTGCCCGAGGCCCTTCCGACCTCGATGATGCCGCCGGTTGCTCTGGTGGTACCGAGTCGGCTGGTGGAGACGGCGTCATCTCGACTGCTTCTTCTGCTGCTCCCGGCGACCGACGCCTATTTGAATCATTGATCACAGCAGAGCTGGCAAAAGAATCTTCCACTGAGCGTCTTGTGATTGAGGCAGCCATGGCGGACGTTCATCTGGCGTCAGGTCTGATGGCGGCGGCCTGACGAGATGGGGTGCCTTGGCGATTGGTAACGGGTGGCGCAGGCAAGAGTAGGTCATGTGTCACGTCGCACCATGAAATCATGTGCTGAGATACGGAAAGAGAGTGGGAAAGAATGACGACAAGTCTCCCGGAAATCGACGCAGGTTGATGGCTGACGCTGGCTTGGGCTGGCGGCATTCATGGGAGCGCAGGCGAGTCTTGGAAGCCCGCAAGAGCTAAGGCTGGCACTGCGGGTGACGGTGGTTCCGCAACGTCAGCGAGATTAGATAGGACGAAAGGGAGCGGAGAAGGCCGCCACCCCCTTGGAGCCTTCACCACATACCACATGCTGCACATGCAGACAATGACACTGACTTACGGTGGGGGTGGGGACTTGACAGGGCATGCACACACCAGGCAGTTGAGCGTGTGGTACGTATTCACGTGTACAGGGGTATGCACATTCGCAGTCGTGCTGAATTGCCGGCCTTCCCCGGCCTTCATCGCATCAATGTAAACGTTCCTTCTCAATTGCCTGCCATCCGCTCCAACGTGCAGTCCAGTCAGCCTGGAATTTTCACGAAGCCTGGACAACCATGGACTCAGTATTCATGCCCTGACCTTGCACCAAGACGCCTGCTTTTCTCAGTATCGCCACGCACCCGCTCACCACCTCGTCCTTGACTCCCTCCGTCTTGGTCGGGAACCGGACCGTCTTCAGCCACTCCCTCGCGTCGGGCTCTGTGTAGCCCAGCTCTGTAGAAATGTAGGCCACCGCCTCGTCCTCATGGTGGCGGAAGTGCCCGACGCCCTGATCCAGCCTGGCAAACAAGGTCTTGACTCGGGGGTCCAGCCAAGAACCCGAGGCCAACTTGGTCGATGCCACAATCTTCCAACTGCTCCATGGCGTGTAGATTTCACCGACGCGGCGAATCTCCCCCGAGTCGTAGAATTTCTTGGACGTGAAGTGCTCCCACATGAAGAAGTCGGCCTTGCCAGAGTTGACGGCGCCGCGCAGGTTTTCAAAGTTTTGGAGCACCACCGTTTCGGAGAAGCTGACGTTGTCCTCGAGCCAGCCTTGTTGATCGGCCAGGACAAACCCCATGACGTACGAGCCTGATCCGATGCGCGAAACACCAATCTTGCTGCCCTTGAGCGAGGCAACAGACGTGACGTCGGGACGATCGGCCCCAGTCGAGATGGCCCAACCTGTTTTTTTTTTATGTTTCTCAATAAGTATTCACTTTGTTGATTCTGGAACATGACGGGATGGAATATCACGCGCAGTGCATACAGAGCGGTGTCTCGACATAGGTGCCTACGAGACGATATCCTCCGTCACCCTCAACTCCTGATTTACCGAGACCGGCAATCCATCCTTCCGTCAGTCCAATCGCAACGTCAATCTCTCCCGCGCGGATGGCCGTGATCATGTGTCCCGTGCCGGATGGAAACGGGACCAAGACGGCATCTAGGCCGTAGTGTTTTTGAGCGAAGTAGAGGGGAGTGGAAAAGTGCTCGGGCACAAATCCGATTCGCAGGGATTCAGAAGACATTCTCCTCCAGCCTTGCTTCGATGAAAGTTTTTTTTTTCTCTTTTTCCTTACTGGAAGTTCTGCTTGAGATGATTGCCGCGATAGGGAAAAATGAAGGTGAGCAATAAATAAGTCTTGAGCGGGGAAGTGGAAACGCAAAACGCTGACAGGAACCACATGGCCAAAATCAACCTCCCGACGTCACTCAGTTCCAGAGCCGACCAGCATTTGTAAGAGCCTGGCAGGAGTATCAACGATCACATAGTAGAGCGATTAATAGAAGTCGGCTCAAATTCCGCAACGTACTTTTTGTTTCTCTTTTCCTCGAGAAGTTGCTTCGACTTTGTAGGACATTATCGCTCGGCTCTTTGACCGCCTTCCAACGCCTTTTGAATTGCATCGAAAATCGTCCATTACAGACGACTTGTCACAACCACCACTTGAGCTACGTGTCCTTCTCTGTTGTGCATTCATAAAATGCTGCGCAATCTCCTGGATGGACAAACTATCAGCTGTCGTGCCAACTGTGTTTGTGACAGCTCCTTCGCTTACATTGGCCGACAAACAGACATCCGGCGTACCACGGCCAGCTTTTCCGGGTTTCGTGGCCAGGCCGTCATTATCATCGCGCACTGATTGGGCATCCACGTAGCACTCAACTGAATGGACAGGCGACTAAGTTAGATTCGGAACACAGCGGATTGACACAAGCGAGCGTGAGCGAGAGCAGAATTCCACATTTTGGATCTGTAGACTTTAACTACAACGGATTGCTTCTGTTACTAGCCCGAAAAGGCTGAGTAAGTCTGCAAGGCACCCATGACACCCACAGCCACCATATTGCCAAGGATTCCATGCTTGCCGTACCACCATGCGCTCGCCCACATGATGGCAGCCATGAGACCAGCGATGGCCTGGTGTATCGGATCACGCATGAGGGTAGGGTTCGTTGACCAGGCGTAGTTGACGAGGGCTGCGGATCTTGTCAGCTTGCGTCGCGGGAGCTGCTGGAAAAAGAAAAGAAGAAAAAGAAAATAAAAAAGCGTGGCCAGTATCAAGCCAAGCAAAGACAAGCGCACCATTCATCAAGAAAAAGGCACTCCCCTGATACCAGCCTGCTTTTGCGCAGGCCCGCGCTGTTCGAGGGAGGCTTTGGAACTTGGCATTGGATTGCCAGTCTTTTGCGGTGACCTAGGACAAACGAAGAAAGACGTCGGCGCAAGTCAGCATGGGTTGACAAGCGATTGTGAGAGACGGTATAAATCTGCTGGCAAGTGTGTACCGTGTGTGCGAGGGACAAAATCGTCCACCCAAAGGCGGTGGCCTGAAGCGCTGTCGTCATTGTAGACAGGGTTCACAATGAATGCACAGAATTTTGCTATTTAGGAAGGAGGCTTCGGCAAAGTTCATATTGAC
This sequence comes from Hypocrella siamensis, assembly GCA_000731825.1. NCBI lineage: Eukaryota > Fungi > Ascomycota > Sordariomycetes > Hypocreales > Clavicipitaceae > Hypocrella > Hypocrella siamensis. The sequence continues at coordinate 6,230 of JMQE01001218.1, forward strand.
AAAAGGGGACCTCGGTAGTCCTGCTGATGGGGAAGGTGCTCGGTCGCTCGTCGCTCGCTTCAGCCCAAGAACAGGAAGGATCTCGTCATATGGCATCAGCGAGCCCAGCCTTTAGCTCCACAAACACACACATACAGTACACAGAGAGAAAGGAGGAAGAAGCAAATTTGACGGAGTGGAGGGTAATGCACGAAAAAAAAAAATCCAATAAGAAAATACAACAGAACGTGGAGGTAGAGGAAGAGGAAAGAGGTTGGACCTTTGGCCCCCACGACTGACACAGCATAGTCCAGTTTCTGACGCCACCCACGGGGGAAAAAAGAGAGAGAGAGAGAGAGAGAGAGAGAGAGCTGAACCATGCTCAAGCCCCCAAACAACATGCAGATGGTTACACAGTTTTAAATTAGGACCGCGTCGCGCTGACAACAAAGAATGACAGGTCGCACGTCATGGAACTTGCTGTTCCTGGGGTCACACACCCCCTTTTCTCCATCTCTGGGCGTTGAACATATAACTGTTCATGGCGGCGCGATCAATTCTCGAATTCGGATTCCCCCACGTCTTCACTGCTCTATAAGTCTCCGCCAAGGTTGTCCTTCAAACACCAAGACGATGGCCTGGCAGAGGTATGTGAACGAGGCTTTTTTCCCTTGCAATTTGCAATGCAAGAAGAAAAAGCTGCAAGGTATTCACCCCCCTTCCCCTCCCCTCTCTGTCCAAAAGCAAAGGCAATCAAAACCTCGCTTGTCCCACACGCGCGCGCACACTTTATACGCGCATACTCGCACCAATACATACCATCCTGAAGAGGAAGAAAAAGTGTCGAGAGGACAGATCGCCCCGTCGTCAATCGAAAAGGGATGAAGATGTGTTACATCTCGTACTTCTATCGAACCTGTCCCCACTGCCACTGTCAGGAGGAAGAACGACGCCGCGACTATCCTCCCTGTATAACCATGCTCGCCGAAATGAAGCCATGTCGTGGCGGCTATACATTGTGGCGGGCCACGAATCTCGACTACTCTGTGACCTGTCTGCCTTGCCAGGAGAAGGCGGCGTTGCAAGAGAAGCAGAGGAAGCAGCAAGAACAAGAATCACAGAAGTAAGCCAAGGTTTCGAATCATAGACGCGAGCGAGCAAAACCCCCTTCTCGCTGATGATGCGTCGTATTGGGAAAAAAAAATCACCTGGATGCACGAATCAGTGCGGAAGCCGTGAAACAAGATGGAAGGACCAGACATGAAGAAAACAGAAACGCGCAAAGAAGAGCCGGCAACAAGAGTGAAGAGGGAAACCCAGCTTTCAGATATGCGACATGTATAAAGATTCACGGGTGGCCAAGACGGAACGCATAGGCGATTACGAGCCGGTCGTGAAACGAAGCCCGAGACTCAACTACAATCACGTCGCTTCCTCCACTTACTTGCGCAGACAACCATTCAGTCTGCTCATTCTGGTATATCATGGACGTGCCGCCGCCGTCGCCGCCGTCCTTCCCCACAGCACCATACGGCACTCGCATCATTTTGCAAAACCCAAAAAGCTCAAAGTCTTATTGCAAAACCTCACCGAGCCCAGGGCAAACGGCGAAGAAAACCAAGATCAAGTCGGCGAGAAAACCTACCCATCGAAACCCACCACAACCCACCACAACATCCAAGACAGGGCAATAAACTCAACCCGTCACAAAATGTGCAGAACCATCGTGTATATGCGCCAGTGTCCAGCCTGTGGCGAACGCTCAGAGCTGTTCCATGAGCTCCAACCCATTTGTGAGGAAGCTCAGCGCCACGAAACTCCAGAACGCGGCAATTGCAGCGATGGCGAAATGTACGAGTTCACAGACTGGGACGAGTCGTTTACGAGTCTGTGCGCTTCGTGCGAGGTGGCTCTGAGAGAGAAACTGCATGACCACGAACAGCAAAGACAAGAGCAGCAAGGTGATGTCAGTCAAAGGTGAAGAGGCATCCGGGGAGAGAAAAGGGGTCAAGAGGGGAAATAGATGACCATAGACAGGGAGCAATCGAGCACGGATTGAGATGTGTCCAATTCGGAAGTAGGATAGGGCAGCGTGAAAAGGAGTCGTTGTGCTGCCTGTCCTCATGAATGGAGAACAAAAGACGCATCATACGAGGAAAGAAAAATCATGCCATTACAACCCAATGGAACGCAATCATGCTGGAGAGGCAGCCCCCGTGATCAAGCAGCGGCAGTTGTTTCCTGGGATCGTGATTCAAGATGAGCGCAAAATATACAGAGCCAAAGAGCCAACGAGATCATGCGCACCCAGCCCGGTCACGGAAGCAAATGTCGGGATTGGAATCTTCATTGACCTTTTCCACAATCCAAAAAAAAAACAGAGGAAAAGGGAGGAAGGGATAGAGAGGGAGAAATTACTACTTCAATAATGTGCTATTCAAAAGATGTGTGCAGCACAGTTCCGTCCAATCCAAAATGCCTCGCCATGTGCCAAACGCCAGATATGCTCTTCTCCCAACATGCAGCCAAGTGTTTCAATTTGATCAAGTCATCGACGCGTGCTTTTGGTCGTCATCTCAGCATATATGATAGATTGGGAAGCCGTCGGAGTATATCGTGCACAGCTCTGTCGTCGTCAGTCGCCTGCGACAATGCAAGGCTGGTGGAGCGGGAGCTAGAATGCCCTGTCTGTGCTGACTGCTGCTTTCCAGCACTTGCCGGTGTCGAAGGGGACGCAGCTGGGCGAACAAGGCTTGCAACGGGCACTACTGGATCCTGGGAGGGTTTCTTGATGAGAGACGGACTGGGAGACGGTGCAGAGTCGTCAAGATCAGTCCAGTGATTGGGTTCGGGGCGAGGAATATGCACTCTGGGAGATGACGTCTTGGGATCGGTCATGTCGTCATCACCCTTGGCAGGCTGAGACGTGTGCACAGCAGTGTACACTTGAAGCGAGTTGTTCTCCATTGTTGGCGACGGCACCATTTCTCCCCAATCAGCTTCATCGTCGTCTTGTTGCGCATGCGTGCTGTGCTCCGAGGACACAACTCCGAGGCTCTTGCTGTCCACTTGCATTTGCAAGGGGCTAGGAGTCGTGGTCTGCGTGACAGCCTCTTGGGGAGACTCGGTAGTCTTCGTCAGGGGCGACGAAGTGGCGTGCCATTCGGAGGAGGGCCTCGTTGAATGAGGCGATGATGGCAAGCTCGTGCTCCACCCAAAGGATGCTATCGTCGGCGATGGTGCCATGGCTTCATCGGTGGCGGACGCCTGTCTGCTGTGGCCCGTGCTGCGTCGACTCGATCGGAGAAGCTGGCCAATCTCGACGGCCGGTGCTTTGGAGTCCCAGTTGAAGACCCCTGCTCCCGCGAGTCCCAGTTTGCCTCCGAGTCCGACCCGTTTGCCGAGTGCGTCTTCTTGTATCCATCGCCTGACGATGATCAAGGTCTCTTTCCGAACGTGGGAGTTGAGCCACGATACTCGGACGTAGCTGTCGTCGTCACCCAGATTATGCCTTCTGATGGAGCCAGGCCTAGACATGCGATACCATGCTTTCCGTTGACTGACTGTGGTGAAGCTGTCGTCGTACGAATCTGAGAGCTGCTCCGCCATGACAGCGTGGGATTCTGTGCCTGGAAAGACTTCATCGAGTCTGGAAAGATCGATGGCGTAAGGGCTCGAATCTCGCGTTGGCGGATCATGACCTTCGGCAATCTCCAAATTGGCAAGTGAATGAGAAGTAGGACTCTCGGGCCGCGTCTTTTTTAAAAAAACGCCATCAAGCCGAGCTCCGTCTCCTAGTGATTCTCGTACTTCGTCATGCACCGCACTGTCCGAAGATTCCTTACTCACGCATCCAAGGACCTTCGCATCACCGTCATGCCCAGTCTCTGCTTGCTGATCATTGGGGCTGAGAGCATCCACTGATGCCTCGATGCTTGAATGCGCCAGTGGCGCGACAGGTACGGCCACGACCTGGGTCTTGCCATCATCTTGGACCGCTTCTCTCTTGTCATTGACGCCAACTCCAGCCATCGACTCCACTGTCATGGATCTCTTGGCCAAGCCGTCATACATGACGACCAACTCCTGCACCTTGGACGTTGATTTGTTTCTGACATGTGTCCCTTCAACACCAGCTTTTTCGGTCCGAAGCAATTTCTCTTCATCCTTCGTCGGCGTCAGGACATTAGGCAGATCTTCCTCAATCATACCGATTGCTGAATCGCCTCTCCTCTCAGCCACCCCGCCATCTGATTCTTTCGGAAGCCAGGGATCTGGTGAAGTCACCTCCGCTTTAGGTTCCAACGAGGAATTGAGATCCAGACCGCTTCCAATTACAGGCACATCCGTCTCGATCGGCTCGTCATTCCATCCTCCCCAAGCGACGTCATCACCCCGTTCGGCGCATGAATCATCAGGCGACGATGGTCGGGGACTTTGATCGTGGAGAGAGATCTGGAACAGCCGAGGCTGAGGCTCCTGTGAAAGGCTGGTCTGGATTGGAAGGGGACTTTCCGTAGCCCAAGGCGACTCCCAAAGGTCCTCCATGTTGAAGAGAGTTGGCGACGTGGCTTGAACAAGAGCATGGCAGACCTTCCGCCCTGGCCGTGCCGCACTTGCTAAAGCCAAGGAACCGTCGCGCGGTTCATGACGATGCAGAGCAGAGTCAAGACCGATCTCCTCCTTGCGAATTGCTGTCGGGTTCAGAAGCGATCAAGAGTTTTCGCTCCGATGGGATGCGCAGATGGGCTAGGCTCGACCAGGTCGCGTCGAGTTCAGGCCGTCGGGGACACGCAGACAATTTTGGGTTGTAAATGATTCCATTAGGAGCAAATTGGCACAGTGAACCCAATCCGAGCATGTATCAACGCCCAGGCAGGGGACTCATGAAACTCCTCGATTCGAAAGCTAAAAATCAAACCATCATCATCAACCGAGTTATGTACTCAATCTGACAGGAGGGATTAGTCATGTTGCGCATGCCACGTCTAAGAGAGACTTTACCGGTTTCGTTGGCATGCTCTCACTCTCTTCCCCTTTTCCAAAGGTCGGACCCGCCGCTCCAGGTTTGGGCCCCAATTTTTGACCCGACATGGCCGCATGCATTTTGCACATGGACTTTGACAAATGCATGTTTTGATGAAGCCCCCACGACTCTACGTCTGTACTACCTCACTACCTTAAATACTGGTTCAATTTGGTTCATACTTTGACTTGGAGACTGAGCAAGACTCTCTTCCTAAAGAAAGCGTCATGGATACAATACATGAGGAAAGCCAGCTAGCTCGCGTTCCACACCAAATCCGATGCCATTTCCGTCTGCTAAATGTAGATTCTGGCCTGCACAGCACGTGGCCCTTGTTGCGCACTTCATGATGGTATCTCGTGACCCGGCTTGAGGTCCCATTCCTTAGTCCGCCCGGCTCCCTTCTTCTCGGCAACGTGCTCCACAGTGTTCTTGACTTCGGTACGCGACACCTTGTTGCGAAACTGATGGAATATGAGGTCGATAATCCCGAGCTTGGACAAAGCTCTGTGATCCAGAATTGCCTTCTTGACGTCGTTCATGAGCTCCTCCTTGACCAATTTTCCTGGTGCTGCGGCGCTTGCCGCGGCACTCTTGAGCGCTGCAAATGCATTGGGGGCCGTTGCCGGAGACGCCGGCGGCGCCATCTCTTCGGCTTTTGTCTCAGCGGCCCGCGCAGGCTTGCTCTTGGTTTCCGGTTCCCAATATTGAGAAGAAAAAGGGTCGATGCCCCGGGGATGGTCGTGCCCCTCTGCAACTCCGAGTCAGCATTCCACATTGTTCCCTGAAGTCGCAACCTGAAAATTCTAGGGTTGCCATCTCACCTCGTATGACTTCCATCTTGTACTTGTGAATTGTACGGTCAGGTCCGAGGCCACGTTGGTTCTCGAAACAAATTCCCGTGCTCGTTGCTTCCATGTTGTTTCCAAACACACGTCGAGGCAGACCAGCATCATCAGAATCGTCCAGGAAGCCGTCCATGTCATCTTCGCCGTCCAGCTCCTCCTCCTCATCATCCATTTCAATGTCCTCGCCTTCCTCTTCTTGCCATTCAGCCTCTGAGTCAAAATCGTATGCGAGTGGCAATCGGCGTTGGCATGGCTTGCGAGCCACCTTCATCATTCCGCGTCGCCCCAGCGAATACGGCTGGAGAGTAATCGTGCCATAATATGGGGGACGGACGTCTTGGGAAAAGGAAATCAGCTTCTGAGAGACACCGGTCAACTTCTTTCGAGCTGCGTCGAAAACATGACTGGCCGCTCCATCGGCACCATTGGAGGACTGTGCTGTCTTGTAGGCGGCTTCCATGATGTACTTGACAGGATATTGGGGGCGCCCACGCTTGGGGGTTTTCGGAACTAGGTCTCGGAGATCGGAGGCGGAGAATGGCTGGGCATGCTGATTGCGAGAAATTTGCTGACTGATGATGGCAACATCAAGAAGGCGCAGTTTCTCCTCTATGGTTTCCTCGTCCATCCGTAGAGATGATGTCGCCAACTTTGTGTTGTCCCGAATGAAGAAGGGTTTGAAAATTTTGTTGTACTCGATGCCTTCGGGCCCAGCCGCACAAGTCAAGCCATTGCCTTTAAGGAGGCTATCATCGAGCAGCGCTCTTTCTCTGTCCAATTTCTTTGGTGAACCAGGCGTGCCAGGAGTACCAGGGGTCTTGAAAAAGGAAATTATGTTGGGTTGAGTTCTTGCTTTCTTGTTCTTTTCCTCTTGAATTCGACGCTGTTCTTCATCCTTCTTCCTCCTCTTTTCGTCGCGTTGCTCCGCTTTGAGTCTGTCTTCTTCCTCTTTCTGTTTGCGCCTCTCCATCCGTTCTCTGGCTTTGGCGGCCCTCTCTTCATCTTGCTTGGCTTTCTGGACAGCTCTCTTGGTCGCTTGTTCTTCGCGTTCTTTTTTCTTGTCAGCCATTTCCTTCTCCTTCGCTTGCTTCTCTGCTGGCGTCAAACGTGTTCGCTTTGACGCGGGGGTTTGGGTAGGCGCTCTCAAGGCCGAGGAGTGTGTATTCTCGCTGGTTGCAGAAGCCATTGCTCCGACTGGCTGGCCTCGACTCGTCTTAGTCGGCGTCAAAGGCGAGGGCGAGTTGTTCGCCGTGGTACAGCTCCCCGCCTCAGTCAGTGCTGGTGATCCGATTTCACCAGGAGATGTGTGAGTGTCGGCCTGGTCACGGCAGAGAATAGCTGGACAGGCGTCAGCGAGGTGAATGCACATAAGGAATCAGCAATGCTTCAAGCTCACAAGTATCGGCACCGGATCGAATAGATGTCGTCCCTGAGGCTTTTTCATCCACATCGTGATCATCCACCTTGACGGCTTCAACAGAAAACTCGTCGTGGCTCCTCTTTCGCCCTGCTGAGTCCATTGCCTGCACATTATGAGACATTTCGAAAAGCGGCATCGAAAGGTTTGCTGCTGCGGCGGCGGCGGCGGCGGCGCAGCCCGCAGATTTTTCTAGCTTCGAGATGGACAAGCTCGGCTCCAATGAAGTAATAATTGAGGCGTTTGGGAAGAAATTGTGGCACGACGTCGCCTGTCACGAGGCTCTTGTTTTTTTGTGAGCCTGACAAGGATTGACAATGCCTCGGTCGGCAGGAGAACTGACGGGAGTGATGCGTCGTTGACTCAGTTAAGAATCTTGAGAAACGAAAATACAGTGACAAGGGGCGGATGGAACTCTAATATGAGGGTCGGTCATGTCAGATGCCCTGAGAGAGGATACGCCCAATTCAAAGTTCAAGGCGAATTTAGAAGTTCTAGCAGGAAACGCGGTCGGAACGCGTCGAAAAGAAACCCTGATTGGGTTGGGCGAGCGAATCAGGTCGCGCGGTACAATCTGTAGGCACATATCCCACTTTTATCCCCGCCCCCCCCCCCCCGGGGGGGTTCCCACCTCACCTCGCCCTCCTGCCTGATTCGCTTGACCTCTTAGAGTATAAGTAGGCAGGTACGTACTGTCTGTCTTGACGAACGGGAGGAGCAAGTTTCTAACCTCGTCTTCCTGAGTCCGCCAAATTGGCTCAGAGGAATGGATCACTCATGGTAGTGGAAAGAGGGGATGATATCACGTTCTGTAATTATTGGACACCAGCAAAACTCATGAATCTCAGCCGAAGCCTCCTACACAACCTTTCTCTGCCTATTTGTGAGAAAAGAGCCTGTACCCCCCTCATGAACTGCATCAGCGACGAGCGGCAAACGATCTCACAGTGAATCAATGTCGCCAAATAATTGAGAATGATGGCCTCTGAAAGCAGCACTTAACACATCAAGAAGCCGCCAAAGCGAAAGGAGTCGCGGCGGGACGCTATCCTGCCAGGTGTAGGAGCAAAGGTTTGCCGCGTTTGGGCTTTTCTGGGGATTTGAAGCAGTCCAATCAAGTATTCTACAATGGGTTGACACAGAACATGAAGCATGTGTGATGCGAGCAACTAGGTAGGTCAAAATGATACGTGACGGTAAACTCCCGGCCGTGGCAGAAGGGTCCTGTCCAGGCAAGCTTTGGAAGTGTGAAACATCATCATGAGACGGACTTGGCAGTGGACCACGGCACAAGATCCAACAAGCTTTTGACAATTCCCAAACTGACAGATGAACCATTGCCCAATCCACGCGCGCATCAAGCCCCAAGAGGTGCCAATTGCCCCTCAGGATCGGGGACGTGGATGAGAGCGTAACGTACATAGGCTCCAAGGTCCAACCTCATGTCGAATGTACTATTTCTTTTGCGCTGAGTTCTGCGTCGCTCCGCTGGTAGGTGGGTTGGACCGAGGGTACGTCTCCTGTTGTTGCGCGGCCTGGATAGCGACAACTCTTGGATCGGGAGAAGCAAGCATGAGGTCGAGTCGTTCGGCACGCAGTTGCTCTTGCTCCCCCGCGCTTGTAGAAGATGGCTGACAGCAGCTGAGACTTAGGGTTAGCTTGCCTGATACACATGCGCAGAGACGGGCTAAGATGGAACACGATGTGCTGACTTTGGTTCACAACCACCCTCGGCAACAACTGAAGTGATGGAGTGGGCGGCCATTGTAGAGATGGACTATATGGATCTTTCTGGAGAATTGGAATAATTTGAGACGAGTTTGCTCAATGACAAAACAAGAACATCTGAGAGTTGACTGCACAACATTTTTGAATCGGTGGCCGGCAAGAGGTCATTTATAAGAAGATGAGGGAGCTGAGAAGGGTCATCATGACAAGGGCTTAGAAATCGTGTAAATGGTAAGACGAACTACTGCCCGAGGAGACTGCTTCTGTGCATTTTTTACTGAAGAAACTGGATTCGACCAATGGCAGGCTGACCAGTCGCTGCGCCCTGTGCCAGACGGAACTTGGACAGGTTGGGGTGAGTTTTGAGGTCATTGATGATGACTTCTCTCGGATCAGATCCCTCTTGTCTTTGCATATTCCTGTGCCTGGCCAAGGTCTTGGGATCAGTGGTAGAAAGCGATATCATTGGGCAGTACCAGAACAGTCAAGCAAGGGCTGGGACGGGAAGATGCAAAGACAGCCCAAAACGCCCAAAACGTGCAACTGGGTACAGGGGCCAGTGGTCGAAAGCGATATCATTGGATCATACCAGAACAGTCGAGCAAGGGCTGGGATGACAAGATGGGAAAATAACTCAAAGACGTACAACCTGATACAAGAGTCACATGTCGCATCCACCCACCAAGGCACGCGTGGACTTTCTTTGAACGGGTCAGGTCGCTGCCAATGAAATGCAGATACTAGCTGCAGCCTTGGTAAATCGGCGTTCTGAGTCTGCACGATGAGCGAGGCGGTAAAGCAAATCATCGGGGTGTCCTGTACATCAAGAACCAGACCGGACATTGTTGGGTCTCGTTTCGGGAAGGCTCGAAAAGATGTGCCAGCAGAGAGAGATCCTTGTCGGCCCCGGCAGGTGCGAGGCATTTTGACGTACCTACGTAGACGGATGTGGTGACAACCAACCGGAGTTGTTCTGACAGCTCTGTACAACACGTACGTACCACCTATTTGGTCGCCTTGTTCATATCTTGTTATCCTGATGGCCATCCCTGCTGCATGTTCGAGTCCGCTCAAACCGTCACGTACAATAGTACTACATATGTATGTCGGTCAGATGGCCAGGGCAGCAGACGCAATCGATGATTGGACAAGGCCACATCCTCTATGGATCTCTTCGTTCGGGAGGCTGATCCTACCTGGGCGTTTACATCTGCGCTTACGCTCATGCCAAATCGCTGTCCTGTACGGTCGCGTGGCATTGAGCAAATGTAGTTGTGTAGACTGGCCATGGACATGGTATAAAAGCAAGCCCATCGCCTCATATGTCGAGACCGAAACACTCCATCCTCTCACCACCGGTCTCTCCCCATGATCCCTTTCATCTACCACCTTCTCTTCAGTCCCCTCACTTTGTCCCTCTGTCACTCAATACACAACACCCATCATGGCCAGTGAATTGAGACCCTATCAAGACAAGCTGAAGAGCCTCTACATTGAGAGAGATCTCACACTCAAAGAGGTCAGAGAAATCATGACAAGTGAGCATTCCATTGACGTGGGGTAAGTTGTCATGCTGGGTCTCCGCCTGAAATAGTAACCGTGTTGCCGTTGTCTCGGCGTCGTGCTCACGTCATGCTAATTGAGTCTCCAGACGAAGTTCTTATGAACGTCTCTTCAAAGAATGGGGTCTGAGAAAGACCAACAAAGGCGAGAATTGGGGCTGGGTCAGTCACAGGATGCACAAGCGACAAAAGCGCGGTCAAAGTAGTGTCCTTTCCATCAACGACAAACAAATCCCTGATGAGGTTGTCCGAAAGGAGATATCTCGCCACGTCAGCACTCTTCAACAAGCAATTGATCAGGCTGCGATGGGTAAGTTTGTCAAAGGCAGAAGCAACAAACATTAAATAAAAGGGGGATGTCAGAAGCTGATATACATCAGCGCCGAGCCCAAACACTCCAGATGGCTACGCGATTACAACTCCTGGACCTTCCTCTGAAGTCGCCACGATGCCTAGTCAACCAACCAAACACTCCAGATGGCCACGAAATTACAACTCCTGGACTTCCTCTGAAGTAGCCACGATGCCTAGTCAACCGACCGAGCTCAACCCCAGACGTCACCAGACATTCATCAGTTCAGTCCAATCGCGCAATCCCCAGGGCCAGGCTTTCGTCTTTCGTCACTAAACAAGGAGACAAATGGGTGCGGGTAGATCTCGAAACTATGGTTGATTTACTGCTTTCTGATTGTGTCTTTCTCGCCCGGAGGCTTTTGGCTTTTTTCTATATACTGCAAACGGCCTCACTGGCTCTGACACCATCTTTGGCCGTGCCATCATCACCACGTTTGATTCACATCACGAAGAACTCGACATAGACAACTCCCCCATCCGCATCCAGAAGATCTTTCGCGAAGTCGTCTGTTTGTCAGCTGAATGAAGAGAATCGAGAATAGTCGAGAGGTTCCTTGACACTGCTTTTCATAAATGTCAGGGCAATGATGAACAAATATTTGTATACTTTGTTTTGTTGGACTTTGGGAGTCGAGGGACAGGTTAAAAGGACATTCGCTATCCATAATACACTCGCGCGATTCGCGGTTCTCGAGGACTAACGCTACCCATCACCGCCCGCACATCAACCCGACTTCTTGAGAGCACTTAGTTTGAATACCGTACGCGCGGTGGGGCAGGGGCTACTGAATGCTGCACGGTGCCAAGCAATGTGGTGAGCCAAGTCGTCTTGTGGATTCTTGCCCGTGGCTGGGCAGGCGAAGAGGCAGCCAGTACCAGAATGTTTCCACGGCCACTGCTCATGTGCATAGAGTCGTCGTAGAATGAAGTACCTACGTGCAATATATATGTGTATATGAAGCAAGTCGTGCGTTCATTCATGATGATGCCTCGTCGAGCGCCAGCCAAATGACACAGATTCCCATTTGGAAACTTCATCGACCGGGGACAAAGGTCGTCACTTAGAAAAGCTTCTCCTAGTGAATCGAGTATATCGTTCTTGCTTACAAATTCCACCAACTAATCACCGGTAGGCCAGAATGTTGACTTTCAACTTTTAAGTCTCACCAGCATCTTGACAAGTTCGCCATGTATCATTCCATATTTCATATTATTAGCATAGATAATCTGAGCTCCGAGGCTCCTCAGCTCAAACTTCGCTTGGGCCGATAACTAGTTCAACACGCGCTTTTGATCTAGTCATTGGCAGTAAGAGAAATGTAAATAAGAAAAGAGAGAGAGAAGAGAAAAAAAACACAAGACACCAAATCAACAGAAAGCGAGTGCGAAAAAAAAAACGAAAGGACGTATAGAAGGGAGCCCAGTCCCCAGAATGCCATGGCAAAAGATGAACGCTGGTTTGTGGTATTGAACGAGAAGAAGAAGAAAGGACAAGAGTAACGAATGCAAGAAAGCTGACAGTTGCGGCTGGATCCCCGTCTCGTCGCAAACGCCAGCCAATGCAATCGCCATGATTCAAAAACAGCTGAAAATTAAGAATGTTGTCCGAGAAAGCGAATGAGTTCGGCCTGACGTCATCTACTCCATCAAAATGTCAGGAACATAGACAAAATTGCACCACCGTTGAGCCGTGTGACTTGTTTGAGAGTTGGCCGCGCACTGTGTATGGCTGGCAGCCGAGACTACAAGTCAGGGTTGGCGATGAAAAGGCGGCCTGATGTAAGAGTCGCCGTTCTCTCGTCGACACTGCCCCTTCGCTTGAGCTCCTCGGCGTTCTTGACGCTCTTTTCCCTAGTCAAGGATGAATGCTTCTGAGAATTGGTGGCCAATTTGGGTGCACTGGTCAGCTCGCCGACATTGTCGGCTCGTTCGCCGCTGCTCGCGCTGCGAGAGCTTTGGGCTCGCCCTGACCCTGTGTCGTCGGTTGCTTTGCTGACGGCCGTTGGCTGCTCGGTCAAGCTGCCACTCCCCTCCGGCGTGTCACCCGGACTTCGTCGTAGGGGGCCAGAAGCCACGGAGCCTGCCGAGGTTCGGTACTGCACGCCTCGCTTGCCGCTCCCCACGCTGCTTCGTCCACTGCTGCCGGTGCGACGATGATGTGTGCGGGCCGTGGCCTGCGCCTCATTCTCGTCACCACTTCCTCCTTCTACTTCGGTGGCACTCAGTCTCAATGGCACGCCACCGACGCCCACATGGTTGGTGTCGCCGGGAATGTATCCAATGACGGGCGTCTTGCCGTGGTGCCTGATCTTTGCCGCCACTTTGCCTGTTGTGCTGATACCCGTATTGCTGCGGCCACCAGGAACCTTGCCACGGCCGCCGCCGCCCACGACTTCAAGATTCGCCCGAACCTTGGCCGCCCGCTGCTGAGCGGTCACCCGTGGGTCCTCATACTGGGCGCGATCGCACCAGACTGTGGCCTTTTGCCTGCGGAGAAGCGCGACATAGCCAGATGACTGGGCAATGGTCGAGCCGGAGCGGCTGGAGATAGATCGTCTCAAGTCTGTCGAAGACGAGGTGCGATAGGCAGCCGGCGGCTGCATGCTCGAGGTTGTGCTGAAAGTGTTGACAGACGGTGAGCGGCGGGTGTGTTGCATGTGGGGAGGAACGGCTTGCGGATAATGCGAGACGGGCTGCTGTTGGAGCTTTTGATGTGGCTGCTGCTGCTGCTGCTGGGAGGGAAATGTATTCGACGAGGTTGTACGAGCCCGTGAGTGGCCGTAGACATTGGCATGATCCATTGACCTGGATGATATGGCGTGCGGTTCCAGCATGACCGAGAGGGGGATTAAGTCGGCAGACGGGACAAGATGAGCCGTTCTGCCCAGTCCGCGTAGTATGGAGAATATCTCGTGGGACTTGGGGGATGGATGGCGCCTGGCTCAAGTGCTCTTCCGGTGTCGAGACGGTCGAGCAGCAGGGCCTCCCCCGATTATGTACCCCGTTTGGACGTCTGTATCTGGAGACGGGGCGCCTTACGCGACAGGTGAACAGAGAGGGAGACAAGTGGGATGACGAGCTGCACGGTCGACGGGTCGACTCAAAAAGTTCTCGGAAGCTCTTTGTTGTCGCAGACAGAAAGAGCCAGGGTAGGAACGAAGCCTCTCGCCGACCGGGGCGAGTGAAGCGAATAAAGAAAGATGGTGGGCGAGGAGACGGGGCCGAGAATCACTGGACCTTGAATCTGCCTCGTTCAAAGCCGATGGTGGGATGGTGAGGTTGGTGGCGCGAGCCGAAGGAATGCAATAAGGAGTGAAGGAAAGAAGAGGTGCTAGATAGGAAAGTGTGGAAAAGGCAGGTGTGTGGTGTGTGGTGTGTGTGTGTGTGTGTGTGGTGGTCGAGGGAGGGTGTGTAGTGTAATTGGTGCGTGAGTGGTGTGTGGGCCGACTGAGAGAAAGAGAGAGAGAGAGATCACCAGCCGGCGCTAGGAACGGGCAACGGCCAATGGTTCAACGATGCATGAGGCCACAAGCGGGGTCTGCAGGAGGGAGCACACTTTGAGGTGGCTAGTGGTTTTCGTTCAGGCGCGGCAGGGGCGCGGCAGGGTTCAAGCATGTGCAGAAACCGGAACGACGATGGCCACCAGTTATTTAATCTGTACCTACAGCAGGTACGGAACCGGAGGGAGGGCCGTATTTGTTCGTCCAGTTTGAGCAAAAAATCACCATTTTCAAGCCATCAAGCCGTCAAGCCACTCATGGCAAGAATTTCCGTGGCATCCAAACGGAGCGACTTCCGCGATCCCGCGGCCGACCGACCAGTCGCGGCCGTGAGGGCGCACGCATCACCCAGGCCGCTCATGCAGTGTAGGGGGCATACTGGACATATACGTTGTATGGTGGTGTCTGGTGGTGTATGTAGCGCTGCCAAGGACACTGGACACAATCATGTCCGATCTCTGGATGCTTCCCATTTTCTTTTCAGCCGGGCAGTGGTCGTTCCAGCATTGCATGCATACCGTACATGATGAGTCCAGTACGTACAACAGTACTTTCTGATGATGTGGTGGGGCCAAGACTGAGTTGGCCCAACGGGGGCTCCAGACAAACCTTTTTAGTCGCGCCGCACGCCTTTTTGAAAAAAAGGTTGGCTTTTCGCGATTGAATTATTGAACGCCCAATCGGCAAAGATGGGCCCGGGCCATTTTAATTTCCCCATGATGAGAATGGGATGCCATCGGCCATGTGTGCCACGCCGCCCACGTCCCACGTCCCAGTCCCCACGTCCCACCGGCAAAGCGAGAAAATCCTCATTCGGCCATCCACGGAGTCGGGCAAGACCGGGCGCACGCCCAACTTATTACGTGCAGTATCAGCTGGAACAATACGGAGTAGGGCGCTTGAAAAGGCTTTGAAAACGTCGGTGGCTTCTCGCTGGGACATCCGGGTCTGCAACGGCGAGTCGCTCTGCGTTCCAAGCCCCAAAGAAGCATAGTCCTCCCTCTACCTCTCTCTCCTGACTTTGACATATACCTATTTTTCTAAACTATTTTCTTAAATAAAAAAAAAAAAAGTCAGCCCTTCTTTTTCCTTTTCCCGCAGACGTGGGCTGCCATGCGCCGCTTGTGATGCATTCGGCAAAGCCTGGATGGATGCGCACTTGTCTTAAGACGCCGTCGTAGACACCAAAAAAGTTATCCATGCCCGCTCTAGGCCTTTCTGGGCGAGACCATTCTGCGCTTGCACCTTGATTGGAGACAGACAATAGGGATGTACTGTGCTACGCATTTGCTCTCCGAATATTGGCAGATTGACCGACGGACCATTCGAGAACCACATCCGATCACGTCTTATCAGGGCCACGGGAACCATCCTTGGTGCAGCCCTCCTCTACGCGTCACACACTTTGTGCACCTTGCCCAGCATTGTCCATTATCATGCCAAGTTGACAAGGCTACCGGGGGGGGGGAGGGGTTTTAAGAAAGAAAAAAAGAAAAAAAGGGCAGACAGAGAGATAGAAGAGAAGAGAAACGAAAATGCTCCTCCCCGACGGTGCACGTGACTAGACCAACAGAATCCGATTCGGTAACAAGCCCTTGTGTTTAATCATGCGAATGCGAATGCCGTGCAATGCAGAATCGCGATATTTGCAGGGCCGAGGCTTGAAATTTTTTCTTTTTCCAGCAGAATCTGCGCGTTCCGTACAACTGTATCCGTACACAGCCATGGCGGGTACCGAGATACCTGGCAAGCCCATCTGCAGCCACCCATCGATGGACATGACGCTAGCATTCGGCGCTAATCTTCCCCGCAGACCGGCGGCCGACTCGACCATGTACGTACCTACCTAGTACTAGGTACCATAGTAGGCACCTACACCCAATGTACCAACTCCGGCACAGCGGCCATGAGAGTAAAACCAGTAAAAATTCAGGCCTGGTTTTGTGAGCGAATGACATACTCGAATGACATACTCGGCATGGCAGGCAGAATCTCTGACGAGGATGTGACAGTTCAGACATGTCAGAAACCGCATACAAGAAGAGAGCAATGAAGAGGGCAATGCCCCAACGGACGCGATCTGATTGTCATCAACAACAATCTGCGGCTTCCCCCGATGTGATCAATACCGGACGGTATAGATAATGCATTAACATAGATGCCGCGTTGCATTATTACATATACCTGCCTATAGGTAACGTGAATATGCACAAGGACCCGTCGGCAGTCTCCTCACCTGGGCAGAGGCATCCTGTGGCTGCCTTGATTCTGTCTGCCGGGACAATCCAGGATGGAGAGAATCGGCATGGTATCATGCTGAATCTTGCTCTCCGCATCCACATAAATGCCGTCTTGCCGAGATCATTTGCAGTATCCATACTGTACATATTTGAAACGTGACTCGGCGTGCGACCATGCTCATCTATCGTGTCACAGTCCATCCGCTCTGATTTCTCACTTCCCAGATAGAGCCATTCTGTGAGAACGTGGGTGACGAACCAACATGTCGTGCTTGATCCTTTTGATAAGACATTTCACGCCATTTCCGTGACTATGTCGACATGCATACACGAGGGGTGTCGCTCTGTTCTGCCATCATCAGGGGCAATGATGCCGCGCATTCTACGATAGGTCACGTCTGTGATGTCTTGTGCGCAACGAGCCCAGGCCGTGCTGGGTGAAGTAGACGTGGATCCTATGTTGAACGACGAGCTTGCTCGTCTCTCTTTATGGGAGAACTCTGGGCATCAATTTGGTTCCTGGATCAACCTTATCGGCGAGCAGATTGCTTTACTTGACGACTCATATGAATGGTGCGTATACCCTTTTGCGTGTCTTGCCTTTGGATGCAGGGGCTGGCGGCATTAGCTCGAACGCTTCCTGGTGATGCTCTCTGCACAAGAGGATCAGCAACGAAGCGCCATGCCAGTAATCCTCAAGTGATTTTGTACAATATCCGCGCGGCCAGATAAATCGGTGGCCTTCAGTGGCAGCCACATCTAGCGATTGAAGCGGTTGATGTTATAGTCGGCTGGCGGCAATCGGCAAATTATATGCGCCATTCGAATCAAGGCGCCGAGCTTTTCCGAGTTTAAATCATCCTCGGAATAGAGCATGAGAAGCTTGATCACTACGGCGCGGTCTTCCGCCCACTCTCGATAAAGGGCCAAGTTCCATGGAAATGCCATCTTATCATGATGGCTGTGCTAGGTGTCACCAGGGTTCTTGGAATGACCATTTTGTTCACGCTAGGCAGCCGGTATCATGAGTCCATCCGTTA
This sequence comes from Hypocrella siamensis, assembly GCA_000731825.1. NCBI lineage: Eukaryota > Fungi > Ascomycota > Sordariomycetes > Hypocreales > Clavicipitaceae > Hypocrella > Hypocrella siamensis. Next base: position 23,924 of record JMQE01001218.1, read on the forward strand.
GAATTTGGTCGACGACTCATAATCTGCATCAATCTCGACGAGGAGATACCTCAGCGTGCGTGATCTTGAGCTCCGCACAGCGGCCAAGCTGGGTGTCGTAAACCCATTGGCCCATGTCCACCGCGCAAGAGCAATTTCAGAGGGACGGGACGGCCCTCCGCCATCAAAGACGGTCCAGTAGACTTGCACCATCTGAGAATTTGTAGCATGGAACAGTGGCACAGGCAGGTCCGGCTCCGCGTACTTGTCTGGCCGGTCAGTAGGACTGGGACGAGGACCCAAGGAAACGAGGTCAGCAGAGAGAGGGAAAATCACGCACAACCACGAACATAAAGCACGAGAGAAAGGGGGGAAAAGACATGACTCAATGTGCGCGGCGAGCCAACACTCAACTGTGAGGTGAGTCTGCAACGTCAACGTCGAAGTCAGACACGACTAACTGATCGCGGTCTAGGGTAGGAATTCTCAGCACAATGATGAGCTCATGAAGTTCTCTCTTTCTCGGTCTCTTGCCGGTCAGCTGGTCTGCCATCTTGGATAGAACAGGAGGAGAAAAATTGAAATCTATTCGTGTGATGCATCTCTGCTCTACGCGTCAGTGAGCTTTTGCCTGCTAGGCCAAGAATAATTTGGCAAACAGAAAAACAAATTAACGTCATGCAACCCCTTGCTGGCCAAGCAAACATGCAAAAGGTGCCTGCCAATCGCAGGGCCCCACCAAGGGAATTGAGTTTATAAAAGCCACCTGAGGGTACGGAACACGGATCACCTGCCCGCGAATCCACGCTAGGCAGCCTGCCACGAGTTAGAAGCTCTGGCACGTTGCACAACGCTCGCTTCTCAGAGGCTCCGTTCCACCTAAAATTTCAACACCAACATGCCAGTCAATTGGCTATCACGATCCAGGTACGGAGTGGATGCCGCTTAAATCGCTCGCTCAGCCTGTTGTGTCATCGATTGTCATTGTCACGCACATGCAAGAGACTCGAGTCATTTCGACCGCTGCGCTGCAGCTGGGACGCCGGCCATGAAGTTTGCCAAGGAGCTGGAGAGGGATGCCGTTCCAGGTGAGTCTTTTCTGATGCCGATATGAAAGACGGGATGGAAATGCTGACGAGGCAAATTCGCTGCAGAGTGGCGCATCAAGTACCTCAACTACAAGGCCGGCAAGAAGTACGTCAAAGCTGTTTCCAGAGCTGTAGAACGAAGCCCAGGAAACCATGCCAATCACACACCCTCTTTTTTTCGGCCGAGCAATCATGAGAGGACGTCCATCCTGCCCTTGTCGACCTCGTGGCCTGTGCCGACCAGCAGTTCCAATAGAAATGCCCAAGCCTCTGCGTCGCAGCCGAAACCGATCCCCTCTGCTGGTCAATCGGGCGGGAGCCATGAGCTGCCGGGAAATGGCAATAGCCTTCAATACGGGAGCTTCGTTCCTACTCCGCCGATTCTCACGCCGGTCAAGGAGTCTCCTGGCCATCAAGACTTTGCCCTGCCGGCGCCGGCCATGAGAGCACCAGACTCTCCCGACCTTGCACGGCCGACGGGTACCATACGAAGAATCTGCACAGAACTCCCTACGCGGCGTTTGTTTTCCACTAGTTCGACGGAGCCGGTCCTGACCTCTCAGGTTGCGAGGGAACCAATCGAGAACTCCACAATCAAGAAGTCGCCGTCTCGCTTGCAACGAATCTTTTCCCATGCACCAAGCCCCATGAGGCGTGAATTGTCAAGGATCGACAGCGGTTCCAACGGCTTTGATTTGGTCAAAGAGCGAGAACGACAGTTTTACGAATTCATGGACTCGGAGCTGCACAAGGTGGAATCATTTTACAAAACGAAGGAGGAGCAAGCAGGAAAACGTCTCTCCGTCCTGAGGCAGCAGCTTCACGAGATGCGCAATCGTCGAATCCACGAAATGTCTTTGAACCGCGCAGCCGATGCCGAAGGCGGCGTCGGCACAGTTCCGGAAAACTCAAAGGACAGCCTGAATGGATGGGTCAAGCCGATCAGAGCCAAGATCTTTCCCCCTGGACCCAACTCCAAGGCTCTGAGCAACATGCCTACAACACCATCCATGACAATGGCAGCTGGGGCATCCGCCGCCGACGCAACTCGGGATTACAGCCGTAGGAGGCAGAAGGAGGATGTGTCGTATCGGACAGCCAAGCGCAAGCTCAAAATGGCCCTGCAAGAGTTCTATCGAGGGCTGGAGCTGCTCAAGTCATATGCCTTGTTGAACCGAACGGCATTCCGCAAACTGAACAAGAAATTCGACAAGGCTGCGAATGCTCGCCCGCCAATGAGATTCATGAACGAGAGAGTCAACAAGGCCTGGTTTGTCAACAGCGAAATCTTGGATGGACACATCAAGGCAGTTGAGGACCTATACGCTAGGTACTTTGAGCGCGGCAATCACAAGGTTGCCGCTGGCAAGTTGCGAAGCCTGGCCAAGAAAAGCTCGAGCGAAGCCGGCAGTTCTTTCCTCAATGGCTTCCTCCTCGGCACCGGTCTGATTTTCAACATCGAGGGCGTCGTGTCCGGCTCACGGTTGATGCGTGGCGGTGACGGCGTCATTGCGGACCAGACCAGCTTTCTTTTGCAAATATATGCGGGATACTTCCTCATACTCTTCATGTTTTCATTGTTCTGCATCAATTGCTTTGTTTGGACCAAGAGCAAGATCAACTACACCTTCATTTTCGAGTTCGACCAGAGGCACCTACTGGATTGGAGGCGGTTGGCCAGATTTCCCAGCTTCTTCTTTCTTTTGCTGGGCATAATCATGTGGATGAATTTTCGCCGATTTGGCCATGATTGGCTTTACACGTATTATCCCGTGTTTTTGATTTGCATCACTGCCGCGATTATTTTCTTTCCTGGACGGATTCTCTATTACCAGAGCCGGAAATGGTTCGTCTACGCGCACGTGAGTTGTCCTCCTCTGGTCCTCTGTGACAGTGACAGTGACGGTGACGGTGGCGGTGACGGTGACGGGCTGCTGACGATTCGCAGTGGCGACTCTTGCTGGCCGGCTTGTATCCTGTCGAGTTTCGAGACTTTTTCCTCGGCGACATGTATTGTTCCTTGACATACGCAATGGCTGTAGGTCTGATTCCGAAGAAGAAAAAGCAGGCCGGGTGTGTGTCTCGTGTCTTTGTCTCTCTTGTCGCTGACAGTCTGTTGCTAGAACGTGGAGCTGTTTTTCTGCCTGTACGCGCACAACTGGAACAGTCCATCACAGTGCAATTCCACAAACTCTCGGATCCTCGGCTTCTTGATGACTTTGCCACCCATCTGGCGCTTCTTTCAATGCCTGAGACGATATCATGACACGCGAAATGTCTTTCCTCATCTGGTCAATGGCGGAAAGTACATCATGACCATTGCCGCCACCATGTTACTCTCGATTTATCGCATACACAACACGCGCACCAAGCTGGCGCTGTTTGTGGCATTCTCGGTCGTCAATGGTATCTATGTCTGTGAGTTGAACTCCATGCTTCTTTACAATCTCGTCGTCTCCTTCTGTCTTCACATTGGTGCAGATCCCAGCTCATATTTGTAATCCGTTTAGCCATCTGGGACTTGTTCATGGATTTCTCGCTACTACAGACAGAAGCACGCTATCGGGGCCTGCGAGACATACTGGCTCTCAAGTCCCGCTGGCCATACTATTTGATCATGGTTATCGATCCCATTCTTCGATTTGCATGGATTTTCTACGCCATCTTCACCCACGACACACAACACTCCACGATTGTCGCTTTCGCCGTGTCCTTTATAGAGGTTCTTCGTCGCGGCATGTGGGCTCTGTTCCGCGTCGAAAACGAGCACTGCGCCAACGTGTCGCAGTACAAGGCGTCTCGTGACGTCCCTCTACCGTACCGTATAGAGCCACTGATGGACCGGGTCAGCTCCGAGAGCTCGACTGGCATGACGGCCGAGGCTCAGCCGGGACAGCAGGAGAGCGCCACGCGGCCAGATGGTAGCTCTACGGCCGTCGCGGGCACGCCCGGAACACTCCGACGTCGCGACACCATGGCTAGGGGCGGCAAATCCATCTCCAAGATTCTTGCAGAGGCTCACAAACAGGATTTCGTTAAACGCAAAAGACCAGGCACCGAGGAGGCGGTGCAAGAGAACCAAGCTGAAGAGCACAGCGAGGACGATGACGATGACGACGATGACGACGATGACAACAATGATGATAATGATGATGATGACGACGATGACGACGATGATGATGCTGATGACGAGGACAGACACGTAGAAGCGGCTAATTTACTCGAGGCTGGTGAGGCGAGGGAGCTGAGATGGCGAGCCGAGAACCAGGCGCCTCATTGACGGGCGGAATGCCCATGATGACACGATAAGACGCCAAGGAACCGTCATGGTGACCATACAACGACGCAAATCAGGGTAGCGGGAGATCCATTTGGTCCTGAAGCTTGTTTGGCAGCGGAAATATTGTGAATGATGGTTTGCACCTTTCTATTCAACCCTTGCCTTTGAAACCCTCATTTCTAGGCTGATTATTTTCTTTTCTATCCTGTGTATTGAGGTGGGGTTGTCCCCAAAATAAAAAGCCAACAGTATTAAGTGCTTTGGCCAAAGCGAAAAGAATTTCTCTAGCCAAACAAGCAAGCAAACGGGTCTTCCCACTCGGCATCAATCTTCTCCCAGTGATCGAGGAAGCCCTTGAAGAAAATAGCGCCCAGGCCTGGGTCCAAGAAACCCGTGGTGGCACGGACAGAATGCATGCTCAGCTGAGGCAAGCCGGCATCGGCGCCCCTGACGCCCATGGCACTTGAGAGCATGGGGCCAACGGTGCCGCCGCTCCTGGAATCGTTGCGAACCTGAAAGTTCTGCGTCTTGGCGCCAATTAGCTCGGCGACCCTGGTCAGGACGGACGTGGACACGGCATCGGTGCACATGTGGCCGTTGGCATCCCCAGAAATGGCGATGCCGACATTAAGTTTGGGCATGTGCTCGTCCAGATAGCGGTTGAGGAAGTTTGGATTGCCGGCATGGGTGACGTCTGCCGAGAGGAGAAAGGAGCGAGCGTAGGTCTGGCCGAGGAGGTCGGGGCCGTAGGTGCCGGGGTTGAGGGCCTCGACGGTGCGCTCGACGACGAGCGGCAGCAGGTTGCTTTTTGCGCCTTGGCGGAGGAGCGAGCCGATTTCCTCGCCGTCGAAGAGGGCAACGAGCTTGATGTAGCCGTCTGATGTGCCCTTGGTTTCGCTGGTGGTGTTCGAAAAGGGGGGAATGGTGGGGGAGGAGGACTCCAAGAGGGCCATGATGGCGGCCCAGGAGCACAACTTGTCGTCGATGCGGCCGGCCGTGATGAATTCCCTGTCCATGCCGAGCACCTGTGGGGGCTGCGTGTCAAAGAGCTCCAGGTCCCAGTTGAGGATGGACGAGTACGAGTCGAGGCGGAGCTGCCTGGCGATGAGCTTGACCAGTTTCCGGGGCTGGGTAGTGACAAAGGACCCCGGGGGACCGAGAGGCTCCTCGTTGGCGGCGGCGGCATTTAAAGCTTCTTCATCCAAGGAAAAAGGGGGAAGGGAGGAGGAGTACTGAAGTCCAATGACGGGGACGGCCTGCGTCTCCTTGTTATTCTCGCCAAACATGCCGACGCCAAAGTGCGGAGCGAGCGTGGGAATCTTGGCAATGGGCCAGTTGAGCTTGACGAGCCGGGTCTCGGTCTTGCCCGTGTTGGAGTCGCGCACGACGACGCGGCCTCCGATGCCGAGATCGCGATCCCACCAGGTCTGGTTCAGGCCGCCCGCGTACGGGGCGACACCGAGCTGGACATAGCCGGCCTTCTCGGGCCGGGTGCTGACCGGCTTGAGCCGAGCCGTCAAGGCATCGACATGCCCGGCAATCATGGCAAGGCCGTCGCCAGGCTTATAGGCTTTGCCGACGGTGAAGGCGACCATGGAGCTGTCGTTCCGTGTGACCCAGTACTTGCCGCCGGGCTGGATCCTGTCGGCCCACGAGTCCCGAGCGAACAGCTGTCGGGAAGGGGAAAGTGTGCCCTTGTCAGCTTCGTTCTACGCCAAATAAAGTTGGAGGGGAGTTTTTTTTTTTTTTTTTTTTTTTTTTTTT
>JMQE01001219.1:0-29957 GCA_000731825.1 Hypocrella siamensis
GTAGAGAGAGAGGTAGAGAGAGAGGTAGAGAGAGGTAAAAAGAGAGAGAGAGAGAGAGAGAGAGCGCGTGTCGTCGTGTCAACGTGTGTATGTAAATAGTAGCATGTAGCATGTAGATGTGTATGTGTCCTCGTTGTGGATGTGGATGACAGCCTTGATCAACACGGGCGATGAACCAGCGCCAGCGAGGGGGCAGGAAGACTTTGACGCAGAAAGACAAGAGAGCGGAGGAACAAAAGGGGAACGAAGAAAGAGAAATTGATGCAGGGGCAGCCCAGTCGCCAGCAAAGAGGACGTGAGCGCCTGGAAACACGGTGACGACGATAATGATGGGTGATCAATTTCAGGACGCCGTGTGCGAGGCGAGAGTCGGGAGGTGCTGGAAGGAGTTGAGGCAAGACAGGGCAGCAGTAGAGAGAGGCCGTGAGTGCGTCGCTGGTTGAGTGAGCAGGCCCAAAAGAGAAAGTTATTAGTCCCGGGACTTGCTACTAGTACGTCCTGTATGCATGCAAGTACTAGGTACCTACTTAATCAGAAGAGGGAGGGTGGGCGTTTGTCCGCGCGGGGGAAGGGGAGCGGGTGTCACAGAGCCTGCCCAGGGCGTGCGGTGCGTCCAATGGCCAGGGCGTGTGTGCAGGCAAGGCAAGGAAGGCAAGGCACTCAGCAACTCTTCGTCGCAGCCGAGCCGCCTGGCCTCCGCGGCAGCAGCCGACAATCCAAGCCGCACGCAAGGCACGAGAGGGAAAGAGAGGCCAGACGCAGGCCAACCAAAGGACAAATGACGAGTTAACGCAAGGGAAGTTACCTACTAGGTACCTAGTAGCAGTGAAGGTGAGTCGACGTGAAAAGGACCTATCTATTAGTAGGTTGTGTACCTAATCTACATATACATTTTAGGCACATATACATGTACCTACGCGATGCTGCAAAAGTCATCCGTTCTGGGGGCATGCATGTCAATGAGACGGGAAGGAGAGACGGGGAGGAGAGACGGGGGGCGGCCGTCTGTCCACTGAAGCGAAGGAGCTGCAGAGTCGAGTAACAAACCTGCCTGCCTGCCTGCCTGCCCCGTGTAGTCGTGCAGTGTCTGCGCACTGAGCTGATCTGGTAACTTACAGTAACAGCCGTCCCGAATGACGGGATAGTCCGGCTACGGCAAGCCCAGCAGCACGCCCTCCAGCCACGTTGTTCTGCCAACTACTAATCCTAGAACCTAAGTACATACTAAGTAGGAAAGGTACCTACTGTAGGCACCCACGGACCCACCCAGATGAGCACCTAGTAGTAGATACTATCTACTAAGGTTCCTAGTAGTATGAGCCCGGGCAGGGATGAGAGGCAGGAACTTCGCCGGCAAATACATACGTCAGTTGAAAAGAAGGTAGATATGAAGGCAAACAATCAGAAATTTACATCATTATATATGTACATTTGTAGGTATGCGACCAGCGACTGTTAGCTTCTAGAGACGGAATGAAGAGGTCTCGTTCGTAATTGAATGGGTGCAGCAGGCTCCTTGATCCAACGTCAAACCACATCATGTAGACGACCATGGTAAGATACTGCATTTCGTCTCCGTTTAAAACAGCTGCAGAATGCCCAGCGATTGTCTTGTTATTCCGTATTCTCAGGCATAGAATTGTTCCCGGGACCATGCGTACGAATTGATCAAGACTTGCGGAAGCCGGAGGAAAGGCAAACAATCCGTTTCGGATGCGCAGCAGGCGGGCCTTCCACGTCGTCCGATGCGGGCGACCAGCCGCTTCGATCTCTGCCAGCACGGCCTGCAGTCCCTCAAGAGGACGAGCTCCGTATCACTGAAGCACCTTCTCTGTGACTGAGATTGCTTAGAGATTTTTGATGGTTTCCGCTTCAGAAATGTGACTGGGCTCTTTTCCCTCTGCGTAAGCAAACACTCAGAGCCTCTGGATCGACAATCTGAACAAGTTGTAGCGAATGCATCTTCATCACTCTTCATCGCAAGATTACAAAGCCTAGGCCCGTTCTACTTCATCAAGGTCATGAAGCATACTGTCTAGACACAACCGCATTGACCCCCTTTGCATCACAGAATGCCAACAGCGCGCACCTTGCTCCGTACGTGACTTAAGATTGACACAGTGGGCAGGGATGCGCATCATTTGGGTCCGTCCCGAAACGCATTCGAGACCCACCTTATCCCATCGTTGTGTTCCTGGTGCAGACATCGCTTAGAGGGTTAACAAAGAATCTAAAAACGAGAAAAATAAATAAATAAATACGTAGAACCTTCTGGGCACGAGGCTCAAAGGCTTGACATTGACGTTCACAGCTATTGGCCCTGTGCGATGCGAGGTGTGACAGGATTGTGGGTTGATATCGGTGCTTGCAATTGCAGACGAAGCAAGGCGTGTGTAAGTGCAGGTCTTGTGTTGGCTGTTGGCTCGCGACCGTGAAAAAGGTGAATGAAGAGAGGAATACGAAATTTTATACTATATTGTGCGAACCTAAAGTTCGTACGCAAGGCTACGGACTAAATTATGATCCGAAACTTTGTTTTGGCGTGATTATTTACCAGAAAAAAAATTTTCATTCGCACAAACTTTATTTTTGTTTTTTCGTACAATACCCTTTACCACGCATTGTTTTTCATAGTTTGATATTGATTTACATCCGCTAGGTGTGGCGGCTAACGCATAAGAAAATTTCACTAATTTTGCACCCTCACGTGATGCTTTTTGCGTTGTGTTGAGGTCGCCAAAAAAAAAAACCCCCCCCTGAATAAATAAATACGTAGAATATGAATGTTGCCCTTGGACTGGTTGAAATTGCCTGAAACTTAAGGAAAAATCCCCCAAACTCTGGAATTTGAAAATCAGATTCCCGGTATACGCTGTAGGGTTGCTCGTCGTGCATTGCCAAAGCCTCTTCCTACCTGAAAACATACAATTCTGGAAATCCCACAACGTCGCATCGTTGCGACTAGGCAGGCATGTCTATGCCGCTGCACCAGTCTGACCCAATGCCGGTCTGTTGATAGTTACTCAGCATGGCGAAGCGGCGTAAGCTTCAGCGCCAATCAAGCAAGACGCATCAAATGTCAAACAAGGCCAAGCTTCACGCCGTCCCAAGGGCCAAGTCCCCCAAAGACGGAAAGAGCAACAAGAGCTGCAAGGGAAACTCGTCTCAACACAAAATCAGCCAACCACATGAACCAGCCACCATCCCATTCATTCCACAGGATCGAATTCTGCTCATCGGAGAAGGTGATATGAGCTTTGCCGCGTCCATCGTCGGACATCACGGCTGCACCAACGTGACGTCGACTGTGCTGGAGAAGGACCTCGCCGAGCTCGTCGCGAAATACCCGGCAGTCAACGACAACATTGCCGTGGTCCTCGGCACAAAGAGAGACGACCAGCCTCCCCGGCAGCAAAGTGAGAAGGACCACTCTGTTGTCGAGGAGCACGCTTCGGTGCCCAAAGACGAGCACGATGCCCCCGCGGCTGCAGCTGAATTGAATGAAGCCACAGAAGTAGAAGACGACCTCGACAACAGCAGCAGAGGGAGTATGGCCGCATCAAATCCCGAATTAGCAGGAAGAACTACCACCAATAAAAACAACAACAAAGTCATGTTCAACGTCGACGCCACCAAACTCCCCAGAAGCATCATCCGGTCCCCTCACGATCGCATCCTCTTCAATTTCCCCCACATAGGCGGTAAGTCAACCGACGTGAATCGCCAAGTCCGGCACAACCAGCAACTCCTAGTGTCCTTCTTCAACAGCGCCCTACGCGCCCTCGCCCCAGGAGGCAGCATTGTCGTGACCCTGTTCGAGGGCGAGCCTTACACGCTCTGGAACATTCGGGACCTAGGACGACACGCAGGCCTCCAGGTCGAACGAAGCTTTCGCTTCCTGTCGAGTGCCTACCCGGGCTACCGGCACACTCGGACGCTGGGCGTGGTGAGGAACAAAAAGGGCGAGGTCGGGGGCGGCTGGAGAGGTGAGGACAGGCCAGCAAGAAGCTTCGTATTTAGGCGCAAGGGCGAAGCGTCGAATGACATGGGAAAGAAGAGGAAGAGAAATAGCGAGGGTCGCGATGATTCATCTGATGAAGACGAATAATCAAACGTCGGCCAAGGCGATCTTTAAGCATTGGGAGCAGATTCGATAGACAGATGATGGATGTAATATAAGCTACATACGTCAACTCTTGTCTGAATACCTACCAACCATCTCACCGATGGTCCGTCTGAGGTGTGCTTTCTAGCATGATGAGCCAATTGCCGCGGCTGCTTCAGATGCCATCGAGAAAGGTGCATTTGCGATCGAGACAAGGGGATCCCCCTCCCTTCTTCCTTTTCCTCTCTCCCTCCTTTTTTTTATTCGGAAGAAGCGTCAAACAAATATGTAAAAGCAGTCCGGCATGTCATCATCACGTCAGTCACAATATGACAACTGAAACAAATTTTCAGGTTCCATATGGCCTAAGTCGTCCCGATATTCACTCTATATCAACGCCTAAAGTCGTACACGGTCAAGCGGCATGGCCCAAAGAGGGTCAACACGCCGCCGCCCCTTAAAAGTTGACATCCCCGACTCCACACCAGTCCCGCGAGTAGTCACGCCGCCATTGGCATCTTTGCATTGCATACCCTTTTTGAACAGCTGTTTACGACGACTCTGTTGCGCTGTACGTTGAGGAGGTATAAGTAGAAACTCGTTTCTCGTTTTTCCACTTTGAATATCGCCCGCCTTCCCAATCCCCTCCCAAACTCCGAGACATGCATTGCCCCCCAGTCTTCAGCTAGTTCAAGCACCAGAAGAGACAGAAAACCAAGACTCCTTTGGTCCACGCAACAGAGATAAGGGTGATGGAGCAAGCAAGCCATTTCCAATCAGGACTTGGCGGGGTGCTACGCCGCTAGTGCAATATCTTTGCGCATTTCCCCTGCATTGTCCTCGATATTCTTCACCTTGTTGGCTTCATCTTCAAGCCGTTGGGCTTCTTCATTTTCTCGCATGAGCGCTTCTTCCTGTTCTTTGAGGGCCTCTTGCTCCTCGCTGAGGGGCTCATCTGTCGCCAAGTCAGGAGGTGGTGGCGGTGGTGGGGGTGGACAGGGTTCGATGACATTTTCCGGCCGTATCTTCTTGGTATCTGGTTCCGCAAGGGGTGTTGCATCAGCGGGAGGCAGGTCGTCGTCTCGTTTGCGTTTGCGCTCTTGGCTACTCGGCGATTCGGCATCAATGTCACTGGCCATGTCGTCGTCGGCGGCAGCTGCAGCACCATCGTCCCGAGGATCGCCTTCTGCCACGGATTGCGGAGCTTGACCACCGCCCTCTGCAGCCTGCCTATGGCCGGTCTGGTCATCGACGGAGCCTTGCTTCTTCTGATGTTCACCGTACTTCTCCACGGCGCGAAGGAGAAAATCTTTGACATATTTCTTGATTTTGAGCGCCTGCTTCTCGCTGAGCGCCGCCGTGGGATTGTCGACTCTCTTGTTCTTATAGTCGGATGCAACGAGCTTCTTCGCAATCTCTTTACCGAGTCGCTTCAGTTCGTCCTTTGGAAGTTTGTGCCGGAACTTGTCCAGAACATGCTTGACCATGGGAAAGATCTGAGTCCAGTTGTCAGAAAGGGAAAGCATGTAGCAGATCAGAACAAAACCGCCATGATAGACGGACACGTACAGTATTCTCGTATATTTTCATCTGCTTGTCCATGGGCAGCGATTTCCACTTATCTTTCCTCGATTCTTTCGACGACGGTGTTTCAGCGCTGGAAGAGCGTGTGAGCTGCGGCAATGACTGCTTCGGGGTGCCCTCTTTTGTTACTCGATCAATAATGCTTTGGATGGCCAACTGCTCTTGTAGGGCCTTTGATGGCGCTTTAGGACCATCGTCGGCAGGCTGAGTCGGCCGACCCCAAGTCGTCTTGCCTTGTTTGTTGTAGTAGTATGTGTTGCCTCTGTTGTCCTTGGCCGCGAACCAGCCTTCCGGAAGCGGGCCGAAACGCCGAGGTGGTCGACTTGAGTTGTGCGTAAAGGAGACGGCGCGCTGGGGTGCGCCATGTTTGGGACCTCTTGGAGCATCAAGCGGCCGAGGCGATGCCGTCTTTGGCGTTGACTGCGCCGTCTCTTCTTCGCGTGCTTGCCCTCGTCGGTCGTCGAAGAGGTTTTGAACTGGTGCGTTGGGGTCAAATTTCCGCCGTCTGATGCGATACGCCATCTCCAATTTGCTCCAGTCTCCGAGTAGCTTCCTCGCCTTGGAAGCCACCTCGCCATGCTCCGAGCCGGTCAGGCCTTGAATTGAAGCCTCAATGTTGGAGTCTTGAATTTTATTCCGCGTCATTCGAGGAAATTTGTCAAGTATTTCCAAGACCTGCAACACCACGTTGTGGTCTTCTATGAATGTGTTGAGCGTCGTCTTGAGAATCTGGTATGCATGCATGCGCATCACAGAGCGAATAACTCTGTCATCGTCTGAGCGTTGGATACGCTGCAACAATTTGACTGCAATCCACTTTTCCTTGCATTGAAGCAGGGCCGCCATGACCTTGCGAGAACCATCTTCGTCCAAGCTACGGGCGGTTATGCTTTCAACATATTCCTCGTCGTCCTCTTCGGGCCTCTTACGACGAGGCTTCTTGGCCACCGCTGTGTCCCAACCGTCGGAGTCGTCAATGCCAAGGGCCTCGACAACGGCCGCCGGCAACTTGGTGGCGCGTTCCGTTTGTGTTTTGCCCCCGATGAATCCGACACAATTCGACTCACCGCAGTAACAAGGCTGTGGTTCTGCACCGTACCGGTCAACGTTGTAGTTAAAGACCAGCTCTTCTCCTGCGGAAATCCTTCGCAGGGCAAAAATTCCCATGCGAAGCTTGTCACCCACTACCCACTTGTCGACATAGCAATTTGGACTGCACGAATGGTTGCAAAAGCGACCTAGGTTCCCCTTTTTCGTGGCGTCGACGAACTCGCTTTTGCTGAGGGACATGAAGTAAAAGTGCTTGATGCCTTCCTGGTCGTACTGCAACATTCGCCGTCGAAATGTCGGTTCGTTGATCACCTCGCCAATGTACTCGAAGATGAAGTCATTTGCTTGTAGATCGGACTCGGTTCGGAGGCCATATCCCTTCTTCTCGGTTTTGATGACAGTCACGTCTGCCCATTCCTTGCGCTGAAAGCGTTGGTTTTGGCATCCTCCGCCACAATTGCTGCCGTCAGCAACGCACTCCATTTTTGTAGCCCGGTTGATGCAGTCCGAGTCTTCACCGCAAGCGTGATTCTCTCCTCCCCCTGCGGCGTCACAGTTAGCTTCTGGTCCAACGAAATAGAGACATTTCCTTAGCAGCGCAAAGAGGCAAGACGGCCATGGCGGTGGCCGGCGAGGAGGTTAACAACGTACGCCAGTCCTCTGCGCAATCGCAATCCAGGGCGTCATTATCTGTGGAACCGAGGTGTTTTGATCCATAGAGACAATCTCGAATGACCTGGAAGCCTTTGCAGGATTCTTCCGTCACGTCGGGAAGATGGCCAAATAGCCTGGACTCGGATTCGGTGGGTTTCTGTGAGGATCTCCGCGATAATCGTGGTTTTCCCGAGGCAGGCGTCCCCCGGCCCTCGCTGTCTGGTTTGATGCCATTGATCGAGGCCGGGGACGCACCAGGTTCGGTGCCAGGCGTTGGGACTGACGCGGTCGCGTTCATGGCGTATTCAAGCCCATTTCCGGCACAGTCTTCGAGTTTGATGCGGCTCATGCTTTTGGCTGCATATTCGTCATCCTCCATCTCTTGCCCGTCGGGTTTTGTGCAACGATCAGGAAGAGACGGGCAGCTAAATCAAGGAGAGGACTGCCAACGTTGCCTCGTGCTCTGCGTTCGGTGCGGCTTCAAATGTGCGGAAGGTATACGCTCGCGAGTCGGATTAGGAGATTCTGATGGGCGAGATGTCGTGGAAGATGGGCAAAGGGGGGAGGGTTGTCTTCGCGCCGCAGCTTGCGAAGCGTGGAGGAAGGGCTCGGGAGGTCAAGCAGCTATCAGACCAAAGCTGGGATGCATGTGGCCTTGCATCGGTTCCTGGACTTGAGGCCCGCAAAGCGAGTGAGAGAGGCGACGTTGGACCGGAGGAGAGAGAATCATGAGTTTCCGGTTTGGTGGTTGAAGTAAGCCGCCTCCAAGGCTTGGGTGCGTTTGCTTCGTGCCGTTCCCAGTGCCTGCCCCAACTAATTGACTACCATGAACCACGACCCACTTCATCTTTGCCATCTGCTCCCGACATTTCCTACATACTTAGTACCTACCTTCCTACTTACCTGCCGACTACTACCACCACCAACCCGGGCAGGTATGTAGGCGCTTGGCGAATAAATTGGGCTTTCATCAATGGCTGAAAGAGCATTGGTGATCTGGCGATATGCATGAGAAAATCACCGCAAGTCCCATCTCTGCTGCAACTAATGGCACATGTTCCCTGCTCACCGCAAATGAAGCCACGGAAACCAAATAAAGTGTGGCACGGATACAGTGTCGCGAAAGTCGCACTCGAAATCAAGCAAGAATGCACCCGTTTGTCATTTTTGAATGACGAATCGTGTGGCTGACACGTTGATTCTCCTATGGAAGAAGAAGAAGAAGAAGAAGAAGAGGATGAGGAGGATGAGGAGCACCATCTACCTAATTTGCACACAGCCGTTCTTCGGAAGCCCTTCCCGTTCCGACGCCGACGTCCCGGCCTCTTTCCATCACCATTGCGAGTCCCTGTTCCCTATTTCAAGCTTGGATATCTTAGCTGGAGCTGTACACACAGGAGACAGGCTTATCGTTCGGCAACGTGCGAGGTGAAAATCCCAAACACCCTTGGTTGCCGGCGGGATCGATCACGCCGGTAGTCCAGACAGACCAAGACCCATCAAATGAGCCAGGGCAAGCTTGTAAGATCTGGTCATGGAACACGAGGTTTCCCTCCTTGTTGATGGACCAGCCCCGGAGCTCGGCGTTGCGTGGTGGACGAGCGCCGCGGTTGATGTAGCCAATGACGCCCTGGCCCATGCCGGAGCGATCCACAAAGATCTGCTGGGAGCTGTCGCCGTCCGAGTATAGGAAGAGCTGGGAGTCTTTGATGTACAGGATAGCGCGGTCGTTCTCGCCATCGCATCGAGCATTTTGATCGCGCAGATTCAAGAGCAAAGAGCCGTGGGCAGCGCTGAGGGATGCAAAGTGAATGTCGCTGGCTGATCGCAAAGCCATCACGTCAAATGCTTGGGGAGCCGCCAGAGCGGCGACTGCAGAGCCAGCAAGGCAGGCGGAGTAGACTGCGGCGGCGATCTTCATCCTGGCTTTCTTGTATGTGTGATGCGATGGTATGTTGTGAGGGAGTAGACTGATATAAGTTTCGTCAAAGATGCAAGAAGTAGATGTTTGAAGTTGGTTTGGATATGAGATTTGTATGCGTTGAGTGAACTTTCAAGGTGCATACGCCTTGTCTTATATGCTCGAGGCACGTTTGTATCATGGCAACAAAACAATGCAACAGGCAATGCAACGATGCCAGTCGTAGATGGAACAGAGTCGAGCATACCTGCCAAGGTATGTACCTACCTACCCGTCTGCCCGGGTGGCATGGCATTGCAGAGTCGACTTGGCATCAGCGGATGGCATCTCGGGCAGACCAGACAGAGCTCACGAAAGAACATCCTCCCTTGCCACGGCCATTGAATGCGTCAAAAGCTGCATCTGGTACCTCGGCCGAGGCCAAAAGAGCTGAAAGGAGAGATAGAGACAGCTGCGACGTTGCGAATACGAGGAGAAGGGAAGCGCATCGGAGGTTCCTGCGCAACATACAAGGGTAAAACGTCTACTTGTTTTTCTCCTCTTTTCTATCTCTCTGATCTTTTTTCTTTTTTCTTCTCGTTCTTTCTCTCTTTTTATTATTTATTTTTTCCAGGTTCAAAAGGCGAGCAAACAAGAAATACTTGTTTGATTTGGTCGTGCTCGGCAGGAAATCTGTGTAGGGTTCCTTGCAGGATTCGTTATAAGAAATCCGTGCGTTGAAACGACGTCATGTTGTTTCTAAGGGACGTAGCAGCTTTCTTCAGTTGACGGCGAATCCTTGCCTCTTGCTGCCACCGGCAGTTGAGAAATCCACTCCGAGTTCCCACATGCCAACAAGCCCCTCCCCATCTCTCCCCTCAAATCCTCGAATCGCCTGCTTCACAAAAATAACTTGCGTGGGAACTTCTTAAACCGGAGTGTCCGATGTCTACCTATCAGGGTACATAGAACTACCTAGTAGGCATCTGCCCAGCATCGTGATTGCCCATTTATTGGGATGTACTATATCTGTACTGCACAAGTATATCTCGGCCGAGGACCAAGGCTTGGCGGACCCCACCCCGTAGGCGACTTGAGCTGCGCATATTCCCGCCCGATTATCCTGCATTGATCGCACATCGCCATTATCTTGGCGAATTCACATGAGTACTTTTCATCTCTGTGGGACCAAGGAATTTTGATGTGACGTTGCATGATGATTCTGGAATTTGTCCTCCTTTCTCCCACCCTCGCCGTTGTCGATCGACTGCCATCACGCTGATGGTTCAGCTCAGCTTGAACAGATTCCTTTCCTCTTACTTTTTACCCCTCTTGGAGACGGATCTCGGGAGTCAAGGCAACGTAGCGATTTCGAAAACAAGACGACGTTCCATCTTGGTTCTGCTTTGTACGCCCTATGGCTGCGAAAGCATGCCAGCCGTAATCATCAGGAAGCAGTCGGTGTCCACACGCAGCTGTGATGGACGTCGAAGGCAGACCTGCGGGAGAATGCACGCACCACGCTGCAGCCTGAACATTGCCCGCAGCGTACTGCTGATTCTTCTTCTGCTTCGTAAAGGGCCAGCCCGTCATCTCCGAGCTAAGCAGTGTTGGCTCAACCAGATGCAGTGAGCTTCTCTGATGTCGCCTACATACTTGCTCTTTCTCGCTCTCGCTTTCTCCTTCGCCTCAGTCAATCTGATTTGACTCTGCCTTCCCTCGCCTAGGCTGTCGGAGCGTTAAAGAACCTAATTCATTCTGGACGGAAGCCGTCAATACACGCTGGACGAACCATTGCAAGGGAACAACTTCGTTTGCATTAGCCCGTCTCAGTAGGAATGACGAAGCCATACTGAGTGATGATGAGATAGAAAATTATAAATCGGGCAGAACTCATCTGCAAAATTCTCATCTCAGGCCGCTTTAGGCAAGAAGGCAACGATCCAGCGCCGAGTCTACAATGCAATTGTGGGGTTTCTGGGATCAACCTCTCAGGGGGTCGTGTTGATTGAGTAAAGTACCTACGTACACCACTGTACATGCACCAGTCAGCGTATAGAAATGAATGAAAAGAAATAGAACAGGCAGTCCAGTCAACCAATTGTCGTCGCCTTCATTTGCACATCTGCGATGCGTCAAGAGAAGCTGTTCTTTATGAAAACATCAAGTCCTGTTTTAATGTGTGCTTGATTCGATCCAAATCCGCTCTGTGTTTGGTACACATACAAGAAGCGACGAGTGAGGTGTTCATGTCGCGGCCTTACAGGGCGTGTTCCAATTGGTGTGTCAGTGTATTTGTTCAGCGCCGAACCGCTCTGCGCGCCAGAACAATTGGGCATCAAATGGCTGGGCCGCGCCCGAAGCATCATGACATTGCAGCTAGTCTTGCAGCTAGTCTTGCAGCTAGTCTTGCAGGCACTCAAATATTCACCGTCTACCGTCCATTTGAAATTGTCGGTGGAAAGGTGCGTCGGCATCACAATCTCTTCCCTTCCAAGTGGATCCTTCAGAGTGCCAGCTCACATTGCAGGAGGAAGGGGCGATCCGGCCTTATAAAAGACGCTTCAGCTCTTTCCCGGTTGGAAAAACAAAGAGAGGGAGGGAGGGAGAGTGAAGGAGGAGGGAGGGTGGGAGGACGAGCAGACTTCACCACTTCTCATTATTTCGACGAGAAAAAGAAAATCAATCACTTCTGCGTAATCACTTCTACTTCTGCGCCCCTCTCTGTCCCTTTTCTTGGCTCAACGAATCCTTCTGCAGCACGACTACATGAACAGCGGTCGTCATAGTTCGAGTTGCGCTTTGCGGGCAACAAATGGCAAGCCATGCTCTAGGGTGGCTATGAAACCACCATCCTGTGCAGCCTATATATCGAGCATGTCTTCTTTTGCAGAGGTAGCCAAAGTCACACGGTTATGCTCCGGAACCCTGGGAGCATGCGCCTCGGTTTGGGGCGGCATTCGTTCGGATCACGCGGCAATTCACACCGTATCGTCAAAGCTTGTTTTTCCAGTCTGCTGAACGCTCCCGACGACATCCTTCACCGAATTTTCCATTTGTTCGCTTCGCTGGTTGTGAGCGCGGGAACCCCAGCCGGGTAACCCAACTAGACAAGGACGAAAACTCACGGTGCCATAGCAGGAGGGTGGGTGAGACAAGTCAGGCGTTGCTATTTCGATCATGAGGACTGATCCGGCCACCAAAGCTAACGGGCCCATCGTTGCGGCCTGCTCGTCGCCGCGTCTCGTCTTTGCGGAAGCTCGAGTGGGTCAAGCGTCACCGTCTCTTCTGATCTGAGGGAGCGGAGTCATCACTGCCAGGACGAATCGCCGCTGCCTTTGGAACGAATCGCCTCTCCTTCGCGAGTCTAAGGCGGCCTCGTGAGACCATTGGTCAGCGCGACCCTCGGTAGAAACAGGTCCTCGGCGCTCATCACCCAGCCGCGGGCGTGGGGTGGGTTTTGCTGATACGATCCTGGATAATCTCGAGTTCTTTCACACCGATGCATCGCATCATGAACACGGCGAGACAGATGTTTCCCCTTTTGCAATCAAAGGCAACATGTCCGTCGCCACGACGGGTGCAACCAACGAGTCGGGATCGGCACTCATCCAAGCCGTCGAAGGGTCAGCGCGCACGCCTACTGCTATAGATTGGTTGGCAATGCTTGGGTTTTACTTCTGACGGGGAGTATAGAGAGACTGAGTCGACAGCGCCGTGCCCTTGCTCGATTCATTGATTCGGTCAAGAAGACCGACTTTACGAGCTCCGAAGGCTCCAAGCCTAGAGACAAGCTCAATTGTCAGTCTCTTGACACTCATATCTGCAAATGTTCCGACTGTGGCAAACTCGTGTTCTGAATTCGGATTGAGGAGGCTTCGCCAATCCAGATTCTGGAGCCGGCCTTGTCTTCAGAGATGTAAGGTTCCGTCATAAGACGTTTGCCGTGCAAACCTGGATGGTAATTCGCTCCAAGGCGGGCTGTATTGTGTGGCATCCATCTGAACTCCCGTGGCTGCATACCCATGCTCGTTGATACCCTGGCCACTCATCATCTGCAGCACGGTCAGCAATGCCGCGCTCGACAAGAATAGCATGGAAATTCTTCAAGCCACCTCTGGATGTCAAAGGTGTCAGAAACCGGGAAGTTTGAGCGGTGACATTCATCAGGCTGAAGCTCGAATGTCGATGACGGGCAAGGGCTAGTGACCAGTCGTGAAGAAACGCGGAAAGGGGGGGGGGGGGCCCTGAGCTCTCGACGAACGAAGGTTGTGCTGGCCAAAGCGCGCAGCCACGCGCAACTTCCTTTGGCTTGTATGATCTGATTGTATGCGCCTTATCCTGCGTGGTCTTGACCAACAAACAGTACATGGCCCTTTCCCCTCATGCCGAAACCGAAGCGATGGTCTGATGCTTTTGTACGATTACCGAACAGCTGATTTCTCTGTCCGAAACCGCAAGTTGCCTTCTGGTACTTGAGCTGAGGCTTTTTTGGAAGGAGATGGCTCTTGCATCTCTTCATCTTGCATGTTTATCGAAATCTCCTGACACTGATTTTCTGTGAGTGGCAGCAGGCGCTGAACGCTACTGAGCCTTACAGACGTTTGCGCTTTTCAGGTGGCGGGCAGGTGTGCTTGTCAACTCCTTCCTCGAAGTCACAAGAGACCAGGGATTCTCCCAACATCCGCTTCTCCCACCACCTGTCGAGGTTCTTCAGAATCCGTGAAATGCGATCAGTAATGTCTTGAATGGTGGGACGATATCGAACCAAACTTTTATCTTTCTCTCCTGCCTACGTCATCTACATCTCGCCATCTGAGCGATGTCCAGACAACGCCAATGAACTTATTGTAACCTGCGGAATTTGGCACAGGCTTCGTGAGCTTCGACTACCATTCTGCATGGTTCGCCTCCCAGTTCCGATGACTTTGGCTCCGATAATGGATCATTCTTCCTTTACCCGGGAAGAAAAGGTACACAATTCGACTGTCTTACTTGTGGGAGAAGAGGACCCTTCAGATGAAGTACTAATTCAAACTCAGCGGTTTCTACTTGCAGAAATGCTGAAGTCCAGCGCTATCGATGTTGAGAATCTGCTTGATTTTGTCAGATCCAACCACATCAGCCCTGATTGGATGCTGATGCAGATTCCAAGGGGTGAGTGAGTTTGTTGCTTTTGTATCATGACATATCGAAGGTCATCAATGTCCCAAGCTGACCTCTCGTATCTTGCTGTAGGTCGTAACCTGACGCAGTGTATGCAAGCTGTAAATCAGATGTCAGCACAGCCGGATCTGAGGAGTTGTCCATCAGCGAGCATAGGAAGTGAGATGGCTGTCAACAGACAGGGCAGCCCTGGCTCTAGCCCAAGCGATACACTCTGTCCTCGGCCGCAGAAAAGCCCTCCAAATACCTCGTCGGCGCCAATTGCAATCCTCCCAAGACCTCGCAGTGATGCTGAACAGACGCCACCCCCCGCCAGTCCTTTCCAACCAGCGCAACCTAAGAAGAGAGGCCGGCCCTCTCGAGCCGACAGAGCAAAGGCAGATTTGCGACCGAGACTACCGCCGCGTCTTCTTCCTCGCTTGCAACAGTCGACTGGCCATCGTGCTATTTTGCCTGCCATCCAACGGGCAGGCGAAGATTATTCTCTGAAGCAGGTGCAAAACACGATCGTTTTTCCGGGCAGATCTGATGAGGCAAAAATAGTCAATAAAAAGCGCCGCGTTGAAGATGTAGTCCAGACACAACAGACTGGTCCTTCAGCCCCTATCTTGACTCCTGTCATCCCCAGCAGCGCGACCTAGCGACACGTGCCCGAGATGGCGCAACCACGTCGCTCATCTGAAACTGATGACTTTTTCGCATCAATGAAATCACGACGATATCAGTCATGAAGAGGCAGTCCACTTCAAACGCCTTACTCTGAAGGCGAGTAAGTCCGGGTCCGTGGCCACGCCATGCGTCCTCATCTGTCAGAAAAGATTCAAGTCTCCCATGCCAGAAGAAATGGAGAATGATTTGCACGATTTGAGTGACGATCCTTCCATATCAACAGCGACTTCATGGCGACCTTGACGAACACGTTGTGCTGGCCCCCCACTTCAGCGTATCACAAGGCAAGAGCTCGTCGCAGTCACCGCCAGCCTCACATGAGGCACGCTTTGAGGCACTCAATCTGCTGCTGGGACGGCCAGGCTAACAACACGTCAAGCTCTGAGCAGCTCATTTGGCGTTTTGGTTTTTCCTGATCACCTGCTGGTTTCTCTCCCCCGTCATGTTAATCCATGAGAAATATATAAATCGACCTGGCGGTGTGCGATGTTACACAGCCTTGGGCAGAGTCGGGCATCAGTACGAGTGAGATACTGTGGTTTTTCATTACTATGGCGCTCTTGATGAGCATTGAGGGATTCATTCATGCAGATGGATCATTTGAATTTTGCGTGTCGCAGCATCTCATCCATGCTCGATATGGGGGTTGCAAATATTGCAATATGGCTTGGCACATAATGAACGGAGTTGCTATGAAACACGAATGTGAGGCCCCGTAAGCAAGCTGTATGACTTTTTTCCCCCTCTTTTCCCTTTGATTCCCTTTGAGCCCTTTGGAGCGCCCTCCCTCCCCCCCAAAAAAAGAGCTTGCCCGATTTTGCGAAAGGCAGATCGCTTTCCGCCCTCAATCCGCCGGCTATGCTTGAAAGGTATGCAGACCTTCTCGATGCGAAATCGTAGGAAACGTGGCGCATTCAACCTGATACTCTTTTTGCCGCAAAGTCTTGCAGCATCGATTGAGTCGTTTGTTCGATCCGTTCCAGCTACGTGCTTCATCGGATTCGTGTTGTAGATTCGAGATTTGACGATGCCCGGCACCACACGTTGGCTTGCAGCATCTCTCCCGCCCCGACTTTCTTCTCCTGCAAGCCGCGCAGAAGGCAGTGGTGCAAGACAAATACGCCCTTTCGAAAGAAAAATACGATTGATTACAACAACTGAGCTACCTTGTCGAGAGCTTCAATGAGGATATCGACATGGTGCTCCTGGAAAATCAACATGGGTCTCAAACGGACGGCGCTAGCTCCGCTGCCACCGATGTTGACGCCAAAGCTCTTGGCCTTGGCGAGGAAAGCATCGCGCTTGGGGTTGTCGAAGGCGATGAAGGTACCTTGGCCCTTACCACGAAGGTTCTGGAAGTGATCGGGGTACTTGCTAGCCAGGCCTTGAAGCTTGCCGAATAAGTAGTCGCCTACCCTGGCGGTGTGATTGACGAGATCGTTTCGCTCGATTTCGCCGATGATGCCGCGAAACAGCAACGCCTTTGATGGATCACCCATCCACGTGTTGAACTGACGATAGGGCTTGTTTGGGCGAAGCTCTTTGGAGCGGTAGTAGTAGCCGGCCGTCTGGGCCTTCTTTGAGAAGGTCACCATGTCCGGAGGATCCTGAAGGTTCCAGTGCTCGTGGGCCCAAAACTTGCCGGTGGCACCAACGCCGGTCTGCACTTCATCGACAATAAGGAGCACGTTGTGCTTGCGGGTGAGGGCACGGAGTTTCTGGAAGAAGGCAGGGCTGGCGTGGTTGTCGCCGCCCTCGCTCTGAATGGGCTCGACAACAACGGCGGCCGGCGGCAAGTGCCACGTCTCTATGAGGTGCTCGACTTCGTCGATGCTGGCCTGCTCGGCATTGGCGTTTTCTTCGGCGTGCTGGTCCAGCGGGTATTTGAGTTGAGGAAAGGTGGCCTGAGGCCAGTCGAAGGCCGGGATGTCGAGCTTGTGGATGGGCTTGGAGCGGGTGGTGGACAGACAGCCGAACAAGCGGCCGTGGAAGCTCGTCTTGAAGGATAAGATGGACAGCTGGGCAGAGCCAGGGGCCTGGTTGTTCATGACACTCTCGTTTTCCTGAGGAGTGAAATCGACGTCGGGACCACCTCTTTCCTGCTGTCGCCTATACATGAAGGCAGCCTTGTAGGCAATCTCATTAGCGTCGGAGCCAGCCATGGCAGTGTAGACGTTGTTGAGGCCCTCGGGGGCGACCTTGAGGATGCCCGACTTGAGTATGCCGGCCCAGGTGTGCGAGGGGAAATTGCCAAGGGCGGGACGATTCACTATCGCATCGACCATCTCCGGAGTCTGGGCGACTTTTCGAAGCTCGAGATTGTTGTATCCCACGGGGATGGAGGCGATTTGCGCATATCTGAGAAATAAGACAAGCGAGGAAGAGCAAGTTGGTAAGTCTTTCGCAGTCCACGGTTCGAGTCAAAACAAGAAGAGGAGGCGGAAGGGTCGCTCACACATCCAAGAGCAAGTTTCCATCGGGATCAGCAATGTAGTTTCCGACGCTCTGGGTATAGTCGGCAATCATATTAACGCTGCGAGTTTCAAAGACGTCGTCCAGCTCTCTGACGGCCACGGCGGCCTTGGGACCTGGAATGCTCGTCTTGAGAATGGGGGCGACCGGCTCGTCCTTGTGAAATGACTTCGTGGCCACCATACGTATGGCTCCGTTGAATAGTCTGCTTGGTGCGGCAGTCCGCACCAATTGCATCACGGCAGGTCGCGCTATTCCAGCAGCACGAAGAGCCGACATGGTTATGGTGGCCAAGGCGTGGTGTTGACGGAGCGGCGAGGAGGTGGCGAGGTTTGGGGAGGAGATCAAGGAGATCAAGGAGATGACGATGACGATGATGATGTCTGATGCCTGGCCTGCGCAATAGAGAGAGCAGGCGCAGAAATTTCGAGACGTCTGAATTCGCCCTTTTCCTGAATCGCGGTGTACATAGGTAGGTAGGTATATGTAGGTGCTCAGGTACCTAGTAGTTAGGTATACAGTGGCTGTAAGCTGAGGGAGTGTTTGATGATCACAGGGTCCATCAAGTTGCCATCCATGGCTTATCTACCCACCTACCTACTGTACCTAGGTACACATACAAATGTATACCTACGTACCTTCCTACCGACTAAACACCTGGGGACCCCAAGGAACCGACTAGGAACTTGCCTACAGTGGATTCCAGGTACTTCCCGAATTTCTTTACTTACCTACCTCGGTAGTGAAGCCATACAGAAAGACTCTGACACACCTGCGAGGCACTGCAGTGGTCACCTCCTCGTCATGTACTGTACCCAGGCATCTTGTATCGGTGAAAGTTGAAGGTGGGAATGGCGAATTTGGGCGGGGATATTGCGGGGTCGTCCCTTCCTAATTTGGCTTATCTGCGTCTTCAAGCCATTGCCGCCTCCCGAAGTCCGGCGCCCTCCGACATGCATCGTGACACATGGGCACTGGTATTGTCTGCGGCACCCGCCAGGAGTCCAGGACCGCGGAGAGCGCACCGAGAAGGCTTACCGATGTCGGCGATTCGGCAAGCGATTATGCCGCGACAACTGTCGTTCTGCGACGATGCCCAATGAGGAGGCCGGTCGCCTTCCGATCTATGTGCACGTACAGTACAGTACAGTACCTGCTGAACTGCAAGAAGAGCTTGGAAGCTAAGGTGCGGCCCAGCTCCCGTGTCAACCACACTCTATTTCCCCGTTGTAACCCGTACTTTCTTTCGATATGTACGACCTTGACAATGTTATATATCTTCCGCAATATAAAGTCCTCGTGCTCTCCTACTTTGGATTTTTGAAAGCTGCAGACACGTCCGCACCCATCGATTGTACAAGAATGTGCGCCAATGTACTACATATACGCAAGATTGCCCGCTCCTCTGGCACATACTTTACCATCCCACCCAAAAGATGAGTTGTCAAGTCAGTGCCCATGCTCCTCGAGTTCTCGCATATGCTTCACAAACGTCTTTTTATGCAACTGATGACGAGCATGTTAGTCTTGACTACTCAGATTCAAACTCAGATTATGGGAGACGAAAGTGGCGAGCCGGTACTCACCATGCCTCTGTAGCGGCCGTCCTTTGATGCACAAATGTATCGAAGGCCGAGCTTCACGAAACACTCGTAAACCAAGTCCATGGGCGACTGTATGTCCAATGTGACGGGAGCCTAGTGCGTCATTAGTCATGTTTCTCGGCTTGGATAAAAGAAGAAGCAAAAGAGAGAAGCAAAAGGGAGAGAGTAAGAGACCACATGAGGCAGGTCTGAACATACAGGGTCAACGAATTGTGTGAAATTTGTTGAATCAACGTCGTCCCCTTCGTCTTCATCGATGCTCGGGATCCTATCCATGAGACAAAGACTACTTTGCTCGTCTTCAAGCTGATCCAGCGCAAACTCCAGATCAGGCGCCGGGATGAGGCCGACCAACACGTCTAGGCGCACAATGGGTAGCCCCCCATCGATTTCACCTGCCCGATGCAGGAGCTCGAGCTTGGATCGAAGAGTCGTCGCCGGAACCAGCGGTGAGTTGGTAATGTCAATAACCCTCTCGGGCCGTACTCGAGGAACAATATCTGCCAAATCGGTCGTGAAGACGGGCTTGTGCTTGTTATCCAGGAAAGGATAGGCGTTGAGACTGGTCAAAAGGTCCTACAGACGATTTAGTTCACCTTTGCAATGTGTCCGAGAGAGTGCTGACTTGGACGTACGTAGATACTGTTGGGCTCGATGGCATCGGCAGTCCATTTCGCCACCAGAATGGTCAAAGAGAACGGGAGCACATAGTCCAGGCTTCCCGTTAGTTCAAAAAGAATGACTGCCAATGTCACTGAGAGCCTGGTGACGCCGCACATGGTGGCGCCAGCCGCAATGAAAGCATATACGCCTGGTTGGATGCAGGATCCATCCGCGGACGTGGCACAATCACCGAAAATGGCCCAGCCTGGAGCGCTGAGGACGAACCACTGCACAAGATGTCCAATGATGCGCCCCAGCAGACCGCCAACAACCATGGACGGGATGTAGATTCCAGCTGGCACTTTCTGTTTCCAGATAGGTTAGTGATATAAGAAAGAGCGTCGAGTAGAGTTTGTTTCTTTCTAGTTTTCGTTTCAAAAAAAAAAAAAAAGGAGAAGCCCTAAAAAAGGAGGGGGGGTTCCGTCCTGCAAGCCACTCACAATGCCAAATGTAATGATGGTGAGGAATCCCTTGATCAAGAAAGCCGACGCCAGTGTGAACAGAATTGGCGAAACATCGTCAACCGATTTGGGACACAGACCGAGCTCGTTGGTATTCTCGTCGTCACCATTGCACGGGGAGGCCAGGTTGAGAAGTAAGTTTGCGACAGGTTCCTTCACCAACACGTTCCAGTAGTTCAACAGGCCGGTAACGAGAGCGACTAAAAACACCTCAAACAAAGGATGTGCTTTGATGATGCCAATGCGCCTGAACGTCTGGGCCCAGAGTTTGGAGGCTTTGATGAACAAGGCGCCGAGAGCGCCACCGAGCATGCCGACGATGACGAAGAAGACCAGCTCAAAATACTCCCAGTCAACAAGATATCTGACTTGAAACATGACAATCTTGTGCGTGCCATACGGGTTCAGAAACTTCAGAGACAGAGCTGCAATAATGCAGCAAAAGAAGGTGCGAAACAGGGTTTTTGCTGGAAAGAAATAGGCAACCTCCTCCAGTCCAAACAGAACTCCTCCGAGAGGAGCGCCAAACGCAACCGCAACGCCAGCAGCTGCCGCCGCGGAGAGTACCTCTCGACGCTTGGCGTCGTTCTGATCGTACTTGGCAAACAGCCGGCAGGCGATATTGCCAACACAAGTCGCGATGTGTACGTACGGTCCTTCCTTGCCTAAGCTCAGCCCGGATGCCACGCTCAAGACAAGGGAGAGTGACTTGATTATGAGAGTCTTGGCGCCCAGGAAGCCGTGTAAAACAAAACCGCTGAGTATGACGCGGACTTCGGCGACGCCGCTCCCAGCAGCAGAGTAGTAGACCATGGGTGGACTCGGCTGCAATGACTCATCTTGAGCTGGAGGACTGGCTGTGTCGTCGTCAAGGTTTTCGCCCATGATGTGAGGCACAGCGGCCAGATTCTCATCCAGGGTCGTAAGCTGATATGCCGAGGGTACCACCGTTTTCGTCCAGAGAGCTATCCAGCAAGAGAGACACGCGAGGGCAAGGACGCCGATCACGTATACGAGGTATTCGACCCAGAAACTGCCCAATGCATCGTAAGCAAGGGCTCGAGACCAGGGTATCCAATCATTGCATTCGCCCAGAGGGCAGCATTTCTGTCATCATCGTCAGCCGATAGATCATTTGCGGATCGATAGTGTTCCGGCCAGTACCTTTTCGTTCAGATACCAGGCCTTGGCGCAGAATCCGTCCTTGTAGTCGAATACTGTCGACTCTGCTACGTCGACTACATAGGCTATCAAGGCAATAACACAACCACACAAGGCACTCAATAGCCATCCCTGAGCGCCGTCGAATAAAACCCGAACGCGGCCCCAGAAGTCTTTGCGGCTGCGCAGAGCCTTGACACGATGAGAATCGGCTATCGCGTCATGAACCCAGTCGGTGCTTGTGAACTGATCGTACCATACTCGGTCATGTGGGACAAAGGAGCCTTTGCGATCTGAGTAGGGAGGGTTCGGGTCAGACAGAGCATGTATTATTCTCTGCCCCCACGAATTGTGTCTACTGTGATTCCTCGGGGGGCGCAGGCTTCCTGCGAGGCAAACTTGGTCAGACGATGTTCCGTCGGCTGTTGTGCCGCATAAGAAGGGGGGTCATTTGACATTGACAGAACATACCCGCGTAGCTATGATTTCTAGTAAGAGTTACGCGTGGAGATGGTGGGCCATCAATCTTGATTCTGGATTGCGACGGACTCAGTAGTAGTGGAGAATTCTCGTCGGGTTCCAAGTTCAAAGTGTGCTGAAAGCGAGCATTTGGTCTTCGGGTCGTGCGTGGAGATGGCGGTTGAGCGCTAGCATTCGAGGATGCTTGATTCGTCATGGTGAGCTGCCTTCACCTTGACAGTGGCAAATGTGTGTCGTTCATGGGCGTTGTCATGCGCGCGGGGACTGATGTCGTTGTCGCGAGTCGAGTCGAGGTGCCTGGCTTTGTCCAAGCAAAGGCTCCTGAAATCGAACAACGGGATGGCGCACGCAGCGCTGGGAGTCGTGTATTGAGGTGCCTGGCTTGGCAGATCAAACGAGAATTGAAGGAGAAAGGAACGAAGGAGAAGAAAGGGAAATGAAGAGAGAGATAGGGGCCGAGTCAATGAACGCCTTCTAAATATGATGGCGTCAATTGAGCTTTTTGATCCTGTGATTACAGGCTCAAGCTGCCTCGTGCCCGAGCTGTCGAATGAAGTTGGGGTATGTACCTCGTAGGCACCTAGGCGACGGCGACCGAGGCAGTGACGGAACAAGCACCCCGAGAAGAAAGCAAGAAAGAAACGACGCAAATCGAAAACCCCGGGTCGCTTGCCCACACCTTTATTCACATCACGGGATATCCTGGATAGTTGAAACAACGAAAAGGCCAAGCCGCTAGAGAGGGTCTTGCGTCACGCGTGGCTGGTGGTCGAGGGCTTTGGCGATGATGGTACGTACAGAAAGGTGCAGTGCAGCCTTGGCTTTATGATCTCACGTGGACCCTTGACGGTCTAAGAAAGCCGCGTGGACTTTCCCCGGACCAATGCCGGCATTGTATCTCTCAACGAGCCAACGACCGCGTCTTCCAGCAGCGGGAAGGGGGGGGGGGGGAAGCAGGGGTTAATTGCTTGACCCGTGTCAAGCAAGACCCCTCAAGAGCCAAGACCCTCTCAAGCCCCTTCCTCCCTGTCATGCCCGTCATGCCAGTCATTCCTGTCGCCTGCTCTGCTGTTGCTACCATTTCAAGGGGAAGAGACCACTAGGGCCACACATCCTTGGTCACCAGTGACCGACCCGCGGCTTGTCAATTCGAATGTGACGATGAGCTCGTGCGTTGGAATGCATTCTTCTCTCGCTCTTGTTCTTCTTGCATCGAACGGGGGGTACCGTGGACAGACAGAAAGCCGCTAGGCGGTGCAGAATTACGAACCAGTACATCGTGCACGCATGGATATGTACATATTGGTATGTGCACACTTACACACATATGTATGTTCCTTCCTGAGTACTTACTACCTAACATGTATGCTTGCACGCCACTAGCCAGCCACGACGTTTGACCACCCTACATAGAGTAAGTATGGCTGTTTCACCAACGGAGACGGAGCGCGCAGGTACTGGGAGTTGGCACGGTGCCATGGCGTTATGAGCCACCGTTTTATTCCCATCTCTCCCTACCTGGACACTTTCACTGTAACTGCGGCTCGTCACTCTGGTTCCGCGGTGAGACTAAGTGCAGCCAATTGGCCTGAAGCGTCACCATGCGAATGTCGTAGAGGGGGAATGTTGTATGTGCACATACTCGTACATCCATGCACATCCCTGCACACTCATCAATCAATCAATCCACGGTCGCTCATCAGGTAAAATACGGAGTACATCCCAGCTTATCACATCTGAACTGCGTCGATGACCCGCCAGTGCCCCCAGGTCAAGCCTCGTCATGTCAAACGTGCCGGCTCACGCTCTCTTAAAAAAAAAAAAACCAAAAACAAATCTTTCCCGACTCCTGATTATAGGCGCCAAGGACTCGTTGAGGACGGTGAATCAAAAGGCGTGCAGAGACTTACACTACATCGGTTGCATTTGATATGCATTATACCTACTACCTAGTAGGTGTTGGATTTGCGAAGCTACCAATTGACGAGTACCTGAGCAGAAAGTGAACTTTAGTGCTTTTTGGGGTGTCTTGGTACTAACAACAGTACCTAGTAGGTAGGCACCTACATGTAGTGTTACGTACAAGTACACATTCGTCGCCCCACGTGCGTGTCTAATGTTGCACTGCGTGCTTGCTTATCTTATCCGATCTCAGAATTTTTTCCAAGCCGCAATAGAGCATGTCCACAGCAAAAAAAAAAAAAAAAAAAAAAAACAAGGAAGAAGACAACACGGCTGGCTCCCAGACAAGCGTATCGGCAATTTCATTTGATTTTCTGAGCCACGACTCAGTACTGCGGCAATGGCAAGGAAAACAAAGGCCTCGAGCCGTAGTCACGGTTCGAAAGGCCCTAAAGAACTCAATGCTGCCGATGCCAGGCTCGCCCCCATCTCCACATACGAGGACATTGCCGATGCACAAGACGAGTACTTTCTTAGCCAGGACCGCATCGTGCTGGACGAAGAACCTGAACCTAAGAAGCAGACGAACGAGGACGAAGATATGGACTTTTCAGACGAAGAAATTTTAGGCCTTGATGATTCTGAATCCGATGACCAGAATGTGCTCAAGCCAAAGCAGAGCATGCATCCAAGTCGTGGCGAGGAAGAAGACGAAGTCGCAATCGATGCAGAAGACGAGCGAGACCCAGACTGGTGGGGATCTTCAAAGAAAGAATACTACGATGCCGACAACATCGAGACCGAGGCCGATGCCCTGGAGGAGGAGGCTGAAGCAAAGCGGTTGCAGCAGAAGAAGCTGTCCAAGATGAGAGAAGAAGATTTTGTCTTCGACGGCGACGAGTGGCTGGCTGCAGAATCAGGGGTTGAAGGGTCTGACGATAATATTTTCGAGATACTTGAGGATAATGAAGTCACGCCCGATATGACTGACAGTGCAAGGTTACAGTTTTTAACCTCGAGATATCCAGAATTTGGGCATTTTGCATCGGAGCTATGCGAGCTTCATCCAGTCTTACTCGTGCTTGAAGGTTCTGCCGCAGAGCAAACTGGCGCCTCCATCGAGCTCATCCAATACTGGGTCCTAGGTTGCTATGTCGCCGCCCTGACCAGCTACTTTGCCATCTTCAGCTCTCGCGCTCGAGACTCAAGCACAACACCGAAGCCTCTGTCGCCCACGGAGCTCCGCGATCACGACATCATGGAGACTTTGCTCAGCGCCCGCGCTGCGTGGAGCCGCGTCAAGAACCTCAGAACAGTGGGTGACGCCAACAAAACGGCCGAATCTTTGGTTGCGGAGATGGCGGAGATGGAATTCGAATATGCTCCAGATGATTCTTTAGCTCCGTCAGACAGCAAGATGAAGAAGGGCGGGGAGGAGAAGAATTCTGTAGAGGAAGAAAGCGCAGGTTTGGGGAGACAAGCAAGGAAGATTGGCAGAGCCGGAGCACTTGAGAGCAGTCTTGCCAATCTCTACAATCTACCGCGTCTCTCTGGAAACACAAGACGGAAAACCAAGCTGGCCTCCATGACCCAGGCAGACGACAGCTCTGATTTTGGCGAAGAAGATGCGCTGAGAGCCGGCGCAGCGGCCGAGAAAGCCGCTCGCAAGAGGAGCCTCAAATTCTACACCTCACAGATTGCGCAAAAGGCCAACAAGCGTGCCGGTGCCGGACGCGAAGCCGGTGGAGATATGGACATTCCGCATCGGGAGCGCCTCAGGGATCGACAGGCTCGTCTGCTCGCCGAAGCCGAGAGGCGAGGAAAGAGAGATTCCAAGCATGGCGCTGATTTGGATGACGATAGCGACGGTCCCGACGCCGCAGCTGCCGACGTCATTCGCGGTGAAGGTGATGACTACTATGACATGATCGCTCAAACATCAAAAGCTAAGCGAGAAGACAAGGCGGCTCGCTATGCTGCTTACGCCGCGGCCAGCAAGGCTGACAGGGTGATCGAGAATGAAGAGATTGGAGAGGATGGGAAGAGGAAGATCACGTACGCCATTGAAAAGAACAAGGGACTGGCCCCCAAGAGGAGCAAGGACGTGAGAAACCCAAGAGTCAAGAGAAGAAAGCAGTACGAGGCCAAGCAGAAGAAGTTGAAGAGCATGAAGCCGGTCTGGCAGGGTGGGGAGCCCAAGGGCGGATACCGAGGAGAGCTGTCGGGAGTCAACACTGGTGTTGTCAAGAGCATCAAGCTATGACGGAAACCTTTTTGGAGAGAAGCCTGCAGATGATTTGAATAGCTACGTACAACCTTTGTCATGCCACTGCACCTTCCTAGTACTTTCGCTATCTACTACCTGACATATATACTAGGTACCTACCTAGTAGGTATGTAGGTAGATGCCTACTAGGTATCTACAAGGTACCTAGATACCTAGTATGTAAAGCCACTGTACATGTGTGTGTCTGGAGGCACATGCCGACTGAGCCTGCTGTCAGTGCAAGACCACATTTGTTGTCTCACGCTACGTAGTATCCTTTCGTACATGCGTGGGTGCTCAATCTTGCCCCACCACCACCAAAAAATGCGAGTTCCAGCCCCACTGCTCTTCCATTGATGCTCTTTCCAACTCGTCTCTTGTGAGCAGAAGCGGAACGGGCTTTGCGCTCTGCATCGCCTCCTCCTCTTTTCTGCCTCGACGGCTGCTTCATGGCATTTGACATTTGACAATCGGCGCGCAATGGCGTCCACGAACCCCGACACGGCGAGCTTGGCGTCCTCTGCCGACGTCTTCTCTGGAAAATACGCACTGCCGCAGATACGATCCATACACAAGTCGCTGCATATTCAGATTGAAGAAAAGGCGGCTCGCCTCCGGACGCAGGTCGGCAACTCGTACCGCGAGCTTCTCGGCACGGCCGATACCATTGTCCATATGCGGACGGACAATCAGCGCGTGCAAGATCTCTTGAGTGTAATGGGCGGCCGCTGCGGGCGCACCGTGATACATTCAAAAGCAGCGGGCCTAGGCAAATTTGTCACCAATCAGAAGAGGCCTGACACATGCGAGACAGCAAGACTGAGGCTTCTTGACCTATGCGGACTGATGGTGGGGAGGCTCATGAAAGGTGGAGGTGGTCTCGACATGCAAACGACCGACGGGGATCGATTGCTTCTCGCCACAAAGGTGTTTGTTGTTGGTCGCTTGCTGGTCAAGAATCTGAGGGAGGAGGCCTCCGCCTTTCGCGTCCAGCAGGCTGTAGATGCCGCCAGCAAGGGCTTGGAATCGTTGCGGAGAAAGATTCAGAGAAACATCGAGCGATCGTTGGAGATCGTGAGTGACGGGGCGGACACGGGCGAAGTTGTCAAGGCTCTGTGCGCGCACAGCCTGGTCAACAGTTCGGGGGCCAAGCAAGCCTTGGGGCACTTTATCCGGGTGAGACAGCGGGCCGTGGAGGTTGCGCTGGATCTAGAAGACGAGGAGCGAGCTTCCACGACGGAAGACGTGGTTCGCGGTCTTCAATTGTACACGCAGACGCTTCTCGACGTTCAGGCGCTGGTTCCCGTGAAGCTGCTCAAGGCGCTGTCAAGCTTGAAAGGCCAGCGGCTCCTGGCAGATGCGTCACTTCAAAGGCTCGAAGGGCTTCGCCTGGATGTGCATGAGCAATTTTGTAGCGACGAGATCCAGGACTTTACGCCGTTCGTCAGACACGACGACCTGGACTCCAGACAGGCACGAGAGCTGCTGGACATGTTTGCCGAAAAGGGTGCGCAGGTCGTCGCGGCTGGGCTGAGAAAGACGCTCGGCCACATGGCGGATTTCAAGTCGATAACCAAACTGCGAACGCAGGTGCTTCAGCTCTGGATTCGAGACGGCGGCCGGGCACAGGGCCTCGATCCGCAGGAAATGCAGAACGAGCTGCGCGAGACGATTAATGCGCGACTGCTCTCCGTGGTCGAGACCAAAGCTGCCAAGCTGCGATTGGTGGGATCTGAAGTCAAGGCCACACTCGAGGGCTGGCAAGATGGCATATCTGACAAGCACATGAGTCTCTGGGACGATGACGGGTACGACACTGCGTTGTCAAACGGCGCCGCGCCCTTCATCCAAGAAGTGGTGTCGCGTCTGCACGGCCGCAACGACGCGGTCTCCAAGGCGACAAACAGCTACAGATCATGGTACCACATCATTGACGATGTCAATCATGTGGTGGAGGAGCTTGGGAAACAACGATGGGACAACGACTACGACGAAATCGAGGACGAGGAGACGATTGACAAAAGACAGAGGCTCCTTAGTAAAGAGGATCCGAAGAAGCTGCGGGAGAAGTTGGACGAGATGCTGGACACATCCTTTGGCGCTCTCGGAAGCCATTTCCAAGACTTGTGGAAGCAGCATTGCGAGCACCCCTCAAGAGGCGCCATGGCCATCTTCCTCATCCGTGTGATTCGAGACATTCGCGCCCAGTTGCCCGACCGGCCTGCGGCCCAGAGTTTCGGACTCCTAATGATATCAGATCTCCAGGGCCAGGTCGCCGCTCTGGCGACAGGAACGGCCGGCGACGAGTTCAGATCAACCGGTCTAGCGGACAAGAGCGTGGCGATGAAGCCATTATGGGAAGGGCAGCCCATCCCGATCCCCAATCAGCCTTCGCCGTCCGTCTTTCATCTCCTTCGAAGCGTGTGCGTGTCAATGACGGACTTGGGCGTCGACCTTTGGACGCCAGCGGCCAGGGCTATCCTGAAAGAGAAGCTAAGCGAGAAGTTGTATGATGCTTGGCTCCAGGAAGTGAACGGTCTGCCCGAAAAGAACGAGGGCGGAGAAGCCGCGACGAGGGAACGCACCGGCGGCAGGGACGAAGAAGAAGAGGAAGAAGAAGAGGAGGAGGTTGAAGAAGCAAGCGACGAAGGGAAGGCGAAGAAAGGACAGCAAGACGTCAATGCGGCGGATGTCTGTACGCAGTGGCTCTTTGACGTGGCGCTGCTGCGCTGCTGCATTGGCCACGGGGAAGGAGACTGGCCACGGAGGTTCGAGGCATTGGAGGAGGCAATCTACAAGCGCAGTGGACTGGACCAGGGCTCGAGGAAGAGGGTCACCAAGATGGCGGGCGATTTTTGGGGCCGGACGAGTTTGCTGTTTGGCATGCTGGCGTGATTTGAATCTGCACCGCGCGATGGTCTCTTGGATTGCGCGGAGAGAGCTCGAGTCAATGGCCAAAGAAACAGAAGACCAAACAAGAAACTCGACACAGCATACCACCACGATGCGACACTGGATGTGGCGTCTCTGCTGAGAGCCAGGCATCACGACCATCGTTACCATCATCCTCATCTTCATTTTCATCTCATCGGAAGAAGGCACACAAGCCTCACAGTTTGTGCCGCTTTTCGCCCGTGGCCAATTTTCGAAACTCCTCCTGCGGAACCCCCTTCGCGAACCTCTCCAGCCCGGCAAAGACCTCATCCATATTCTGCGCCTGGTTCCCCTGCACCTCGGGCCCTCTCAGCAATCTCTTGATACCGAGCATACTGTCCCCATTCACGTGAGGGCCCAGCCGCTCATCGACCTCATCCATCAACCTGCGTCTGAACTCGTTGTCATCACGCACGTCAAATACGCCATTGACGAAGCCACACTGCTGCAGAACATCGGCCCCGAGCCGTTTGCTCATGATGAGGGCCTCGTTGGCTCGGGCGGGACCGAGCCGATGGGCCAATCCGCGCGACGCGCCCCCCTCGGCGACCAGGCCCAAGGACGAGAAGGGCGTGAGCAGGTACGTGTCTGGCGTGCAGTAGACAAAGTCGGCCCAGCCAACGAGGGCGGCCGACAGACCGATCACGGGGCCGTTGAGTCCCACGACGAGGATCTTGGGGTGGTTGGCGAAGAGGTGGGTGATGTTGAGGTTGAAGGCGACGAAGGTCTGGAGCGTCGCCTTGCGAGCGTCGCTGCGCATGGAGAGCGGAGGACGATTCACGGTGATGTCTGCGCCTCTATACAGCAAGTGAGCATTAACAACTTGAATTATTTTTTTTCTTCTTTTTCTTCTAGTCTAAGTTGGAGGGAGGTAGTTTGGGGGGGG
>JMQE01001220.1:0-29893 GCA_000731825.1 Hypocrella siamensis
CCTGACCATGAGGCTTTCTTCTTTTCTTTCTAATGGATAGATGGATGAAAAAAAAAAACCCTCTTTTTCTTTTTTTTTTTTTTTTTTCGATTCGAATCCCTGCCATATCCCCCCGGCCGAAGTCAAACTCTGCGAAGTCGACTCCTTGCAATTACTTTTCTCTACGTCGGACATGAACCAGCTTTGCGCATCTCACGACTTGATTTTGTTTGGGGACGAAACTAGGTGCGTGCTCATGGTTCGTCTGGTTTGCTGTTAACTGTTAACAGTGATTGTCAGGGATTAAGTGCAGCCGAGAGCCGAGACCCACCAATCACATGGAGCGGGGTACCTGGTAATCCCGGGTTATTTTAGGCAGTGGCGCCATACAAAGACTTGATACAAAGACTTGGAATTACCAACGTGCCACTGTATTTAATGCAGAGCCATTAAACGGCTGCTTAGTTTACTGGGCAGCGGCGACAAAAATCCCGTCACGCACACACATATAAAAAAAGCAGTTGAACAAATGCCTTATCCTAGCCAAGACACATCCGACATGCGCACAAGTAAAGCGAGAGGTGAAGAGTCAACGCATTAAGCACAAACATATTGAATGCTTCGTTCATTAGAGACAATGATGGGTGCTGCTCATTGGTCGCTACTCATCAGCTGGCTGCTTATGAGTGAACCTCTTTTACTACCCCGCATTATGTGTGCATTAAATTCTCCAGATGCGCACTGCGCGATGCGCACTGCGCAGTGCGCAGCCGCCAAGCCAACATGGATTATGCCTTGAATAAGCAATCTTCGCAGCGCCATGCATCATCCCACCAGACTGCAGGCATAAAAACCTCTTAAATTGTGTTCAAGAACTCAGCATATGATGAGCTCAACGCAGCCATATATTTAACAGCATGCCTACCCCTTTACCACAGCGTCGAGTACAGGGTCCCTTGTTCGGTATTTTGCTCGTCACATGACCATCTTGGGGATGCACCCCAAAACCCCCAGCAAGATGCTCCTCCCTCTCTGCGCTGTTCTGCTTCTCCTCCCGCTTTCGCCCAGCCATGCCGCTCCGGTTGGTACTCCGGGCCACGCCGTGAATTCTTTCGGCAAAACCAACGGTCCGCTTGGCATCTCGCGCAATGCGCCGTCGCAGCCCGCGCAATATCCTTGGCAGAACCGTCCGACTCACAAGACGTTCAACGGCCCGGGCAAGGCCATGTACGGACATGTTCCAGATCAAGTTGCCACCGTCAAGTCTGGCAAAAAGGGCCCTCCCGGGAGCAAGCCCGTTGCCATTCCCACTGTCCCTCGGCTTCAAAAGACCTCGCCAGCTGGTCTGACCCAGAATCGTTTGCCAACCGTCGTCATAAGCGAACCGGCCGAGTCAGACGGGGACAGAGCGCAGTCTGGGACAAATATACCCCCTCCTCCGCGCAACAAGGCTCAAGAGCAATTTCTCACGGTCCCGACGAGAAAACAAGCTCAACAAAGTAGACATCAAGAAGTCAAGTCTGCTTCGTCTCCTCGACGCGATCCGGATCAAAAGCCGTCTGCCAGCTCGCGGCCCAAGGAACCACCACCTAGCAAGCCCGGCAGCAATGGTGGCCAGACCAACGCAGCCCCGTCCGCACGTGGTCAATGGCAGGGACAAAAATCCACAGGACCTCAGTCCAAGACGTCTACATCGACTGAAAGCAGCCAGAACAGCAAGAAATCTCCAGATAAGCCCCCGAGTCGAACAGTTTTTGGAAAACTAAAAGATCGTGTCATGAGAGTATTCGGATCCAACTCCAAATCATCCAAGTCTTCAGACAACAACTCGTACATGGGAGGATTTGACCCAGCAGAGGATCTTGACCCTGAGCAACAACAAATTCGCAGATGAAGAAAAAAAAGCCACTTCGTCCAGCACCGCGCATCTAATCCAATGCTCCAGTATAGTCGTAGTCATTCATCCCAGGCAAACGCAGCTTGAATCAAGCTAGTCGGATTCATCTGCCCTTGATTCCTGCGCCTCATGCTCATTGGCCGGAGCCTTGAGATCTCGTCCCAGGGCCAGAACTCGATGCTTGGCGCTTGGCAGCATATTGTGTCTCGAGTGCATTTTACGGTGGTGTTTCCCATGCCAGCCACCTTCCCCCCCGGAGCTGCAAGTCGATCGCCAACATTCAGTCTTTGGCAATCAATCAGTTCCACGGTGCGGCTTGCATGGGCTGGCAACGACGGCGGCAGTAACGGATCGGCATGGTTCCCTTTCGTCTCTTGTACGACGTTGCAGGCGGCGGGGATGCAAAGAATTGTCGATTCCCGTCTACGATGCTCCTTTCGACTTGACCTTGTTGGCCGAGCGGCCTTCCATCGGGACACCTAGCCAGCTCCCTAGCTTGGAAGCTGTTGATTAAAGCGAAAGAATGGGCGCCTTTTTGAAATATTTTTTTTTTGGAAAAAAATAGGGTCACTTAAATTAGATGAAGACCAGCACAAGAGCGGAGATGGGAGGCTTGCGCCGAGCACGACCCGAACGACAGTCGTGAGAGAGAGGCCAGGACAAACCAATCAGGCAGGTCAAGCGCCTTCATTATAGCATGAAAGATATGACAGCCAGCTCAGGCATATTTAACAGAGTCCGTCTTATCGCCCGTAATGTGGCCACTCAGTACAGGGAGTACTTGCTGTAATTGCCGACCTCAAAGATGAGAGAATCTTGTGCCCATTTTAAACCATCAAGTTGCCTCGTGCTCCCCTCTCCTTTGCATCTCGCGGGTCTGCCGAACAGCGTTGACGGGATTCAAGGGCAGGCTCAAGCTTCATGGGGCACTTGGATTGACCCGGGCGTAATTTGCACGTTGATGCCTCCCATTGCAGTCTTTGGCATCGCGACCACAAAAAAAAAAAAAACAAAAACTAGCGACAGGCGTACAAGCAGTCGCGCATTGGGCGCAGAATTGTATTCAATTGACGTTGACCGTCTTGGCTCGAAAGTAGCGGATAACGACCTAAATAAAGCTTTTTGTCAGGTTTGTCCTCTCTGTCGGGCCGAGACACTGACTCGAGTCTGAATCGCGTAGCTCAAGCGGTGGCCTGAGTCTAGTCAGACAACAAGGCGAACTGTGTCGCGTCAGTAGGACGGCTGAGCATATCACATGATTCAGGCTGGCGATTGACTCGCTTCGTCCTAGTTACCACGTTCGCCCTGCATGATCAAGCTGGCATGCACGGTCACAAGTCATACAGCAGAGTCAGATAGACGGATATCGCCATTGACTACACACACACACACACACACACACACACACACACACACACCAAAAAAAAAAGGTCATGCAGAATATAATTGAGTCGTCCCAAATCATGCACAATTGGGTCCATTACTCAACGAGCTATGTTGCGCCTGATGCTCTGACAAGGACTCGTTGGAAATTGACTCGGGAAAAGCCTTTTTTGTAAAGTATTAAAACCCGCGAGCGCGCACTCCAAAGGTCCCTTTTCTTTCATCCATTCAACAAAGTCTCTCTTTTCACGCTCACTCAATAAAGTCCCTCCTTTTTCCATTCGCACTCCAACAAGGTCCCTCCCTTTTTCATCCGTACGAAGCAGTTTCGACATCCTTTTGTGTCTTTGTATCCTCGACTTCATCCCGCCCAGCATGAAGACTAGCATGCTTCTCCTTGCCGCCTTTGCCGGTGTCGCATTCGCCGACCTAGCTCAAGACATCAGCGGCTTATCCAACGAGACCGAAACCAAAAAGTCAGTCCAGCAGGTCTGGACCAATCATACATGCGAAGTGATCAGGAAGCACAACAAAGAAGACAAGACGGCGAATTGTGAGAGTGTAGGCGAGACGTGTTGGCAAGAGGTTGCAAAAGGCGAAGGGGAAGAAGAACTTGAATTTAGCGAGGACAAAATTTACGAGAAAAAGCGAAAACATCAGATAGCCGTCTTGAGAGAGAGGGCGTCCTGTGTCGTTGATAGACTATTCAACATTGGGGAGGCAAGAGACACGGTATGGCTATCGTCTTGGTTCTCCAGGCGGAAGAGCGTGCACTAATTTTATCAGGCGCCTTTCAACGTTCAGCTCTTCTTCTATCAAGGTCAAAATTTTACCTGCACCGACTCGCAAGTAAGGATGCTTGGTTTTGCTTCTTTTCCCCTCTTGTTCGTTTCATTGGTTTTCTCACACTCTATCCCAGACTAGAATGGAATGCAAGCTCGACAAGACATGCAAGGATATTTGTCAACCTGAAAAAGAGTCATCCAAGGAATGCGGGGATAGCAAATGTATGCCTGCATATAAGCTATCCAAGAAATGCGAGGAAAAGAAGGTACGTTGCACGACTCGCCGACTCGACGTGGAAACAAGAAAGAGCCGTGGCTAACCTTGGCTCGTGCTTAGTATAAGTTTTGCAAGGTGATCAATGATAAAACAGGGGTAAGGTTGACTTTTTTTTTT
Organism: Hypocrella siamensis; assembly: GCA_000731825.1. Classification (NCBI taxonomy): domain Eukaryota; kingdom Fungi; phylum Ascomycota; class Sordariomycetes; order Hypocreales; family Clavicipitaceae; genus Hypocrella; species Hypocrella siamensis. The sequence goes on from JMQE01001220.1 coordinate 4,439, forward strand.
CTTTCCCTTATCTTATTCCACCCCCTTTATTAAAAAGGGCGAATTTTTTTCTCCTCTCGCGGGTCGTCATGACCATGAGAGTATAATTCTAACGCCTTAAAAGGAAGAGAAATTCGAGTGCACGTCGAAGAAAGGTGGGAAAACGTCGAAGAAAGGTAGGAAAACGTCGAAGAAAGGTGAAAAGTGGGAGAGCGTCGAAGAAAGGTGACATATCGCCAAAACCGGACGAATCAAGCCCCAGCGCACCAAGCGGTAGGAACCTTGAGACCTCGGACAAACAAAAGACAAGGACTTGATATCATGTAAAGCTTTCATACAAGGCAGCAGTGCAGCCGCGTGGCATTGCACTGGGATTGAATCGGGGCGGTATGAGACGAGGGAGTTGCTTGGGGTCCTGAAACTTGCATGCTTTATTTAGATAGAGATAGACAAAGAATAGATCAACACAACTTGGCGTGATCCGTCGTTTCGTAGCATTTTAGTGATTTATATCTTCAAGTCTGTATCAAAACCGCGTCCATTAAGTCACTTTTCCTTTTTACAAAGAATTCACCCCCTTACTGCTAGTTAAAATCAAGGTATACATTTTCATCAGGGCATCTCGTTGAGGCTAGGGTTTGACTTGGTCAAAAATGCAACTGCAATGCATTGCGCCTTGTTTGCGTGCGTGCGCGTTGCTTGGCCTGACGTGGGATGGTGACTCGCGGATCCTTCCGGTGTGCGCTCAGAAATTCATGCAGCAGATTGCCCTGCCAATGCAGCCGCGAGTCACGCCGCCCTTGCCATGTACAAGATTGGCATCTCATGCGTGGGTACATGCAATGTTCCGGCGGATGAGGTCGCAAGGGTGATAAGATCCCGATTCACCGCTGGTTGTGCTGCGCCAGTGCTCAAATGCTTTCCCATCATTCCCTTCCCTTGATACATTTCTTCATTCTATATTATTTACCCGACGTCTTCCCAAGGCTCCGTCTCACCGGATCTATCGCCCTCTTTAACGTCGTTTGATACACTCGGGACATTGCTTGCTAAAAAATGAAAGCCAACAATCTCGCTGTCCTGCTAGCCATGGGCATTGGCGTCGCCTCGGCTACTGGTATTGCCCCTCGCGACGCCTGCGTGGACAAACAGGTGGCCGAGGCGATTGGCAAGAAGATGTACAGTGTGGTCGAGACGCATCTGCAGGAGATCAAGTACAAAAGTGAGGCCGGGAGCCAAAAAGAGAAAGGCCCTCCTCCTTGAGAACTGCAAACTCGTGCCCTGTACTGGACCCATTGCTTTGAAAAAAAAAACGGAATCCCATCTAAAGAAGCGCAAAAATGGAGACGAGAACCATGTGGGATTAAGGTCGAATGCGACGAGTTATAGTTCTTTTTGACTTGTTTCTCTTCTTCTTTTTACTTTTTTACGTCATGGGCCAGCACCCACGCATGCTAACGGAAAAATAAAAAAAATCTTAGAGCCGGGCAAAGGAAAAGCCGACATTTGACGCCAAGACGGATCCAGCACGGGTTGGCCGCCCCATTCTTAAACTCATTGAGGAGCAGCTCAGGACCGGGGAGCAGCGGAATCCGGTCAGAAAGCTCTCCATAGAGGGGATTGAAGGCGTAAAGAAGCGCCTTCTCGCAGAGTTTCCAGGCTGTGCCATGAAATCTTTGTTTGGTAGGGAGATGAATTGGTGGATTGAATGCCCTGGAGAGCGTTTCCCATTTCTCCCTCCCGGGCCTTTCTGTTTTCCCTTTTTTTCTCAGGTCCAGCGTGACATCCAAGACTTTGTTTTGACTAATTTGGCCAACGGCACACAGTTCGACGTTGACGAGGACACGACCAAGCCCTCGCCAGCCCAACACACAGACAACGCCCAGAAAATCTTTTATCGCGGCGACGAATCCTTCCGCTGCCCAAATATAAGGTTTCACAGCGAACCCTGTCTCGGCACCGAGATCTGGTGCCGCAACCCCACGATGCGCAAACAAGAGGGCTACGGCTCCGAAGAAGAGTACATCAAGGCCCGCGAAAACGAGCCCCCAGCGGCCAACGTCGATGACCAGCGCGCCGACCAGCGCAAGCGCGAGCAGCAGAAGGTGCTATACATGGCGCAGGGGCTTTGCGAGCAGACGTCGTGCCGGGCCGTGGGCTGCGTGTTCTACGAGAGGGGGTACAATGCTGATCTGACCCCTTCTGTGCGAATTCCCTGGGTTGAGGACTGTCTTGCCACGTTTCTGATACGTGAAGAGAACAAACCTTGATGATTTTGCTCAGCGACGCTCTGTGTGCCCTTCCAGGGTGATGGCGGAGAAGAGTTTCTTCCTACATGCATTACTACAGTCTGAGTGCGTGGCGCGTCTAAGACGGCTCTGCCATCACGGGATTTTACAAGTATAGAGCTCATCCCGTAAGGTGATAATTACAAGCTTTTTTTCCTAGAATAGTATACCATAAAAAAAAGAGCAAGGCTATAGTATAATTCTTGTAGAGAAAAAAATGTTTTAGACTGACTTTATCTGTGAGCCTTCTGAAACTCACCCGAGGCCGCAGGCAAGCTTGGACCAACCCGCGTTCGTCTTTTTTTTTGCTGTGTCTGAGTTTGACGCATGTATCATCTGATTTCATTAGATGCGGCGCTACATCCTCCAATTCTTTCCCGCAATAGCCTTACAAACATGATTAATGGCGTGTAGTTGACGATAGTGTCCAAGGGGACGCCTGGCTTACTCAGGCGTGGGTTAAAGGATTAGCAGATGGTCCATGGGATACCGACAGCCCTAGCGTGTCAAGTGTGAATGTACACGACGTCGACCTGGATCAAATAGCGATCCAATACGTGGTAGGACATGTTCAACTCCTTCTATAATAGGTGACTCTTAAGAAGCCTTGGGCTGGCCGTCCAGAGTCTGAGTCCTACAGCTCCGGAGCCAGTCGATACCCGAATTCATGCGACCTGCTCGTAGGCCGTTGTGCCTCTCACATGATTCAGGCTACGTGGCGCGTGTGTCGGGGTTCGACGCAGCTTGGGACTGCTTCATGCAAAGCAAACCAGTACCTGATTCAATGACACGATGTCGTGACTCATGTTGACTGATCAAATATGAGGATTGACAATGCATGGCCTACAACGCGCGTCATGCACCGGACTGGGTGTTTTCTCGAATCATGTTCCGGCATCCTAGACCTAGAGACTATTCCTGTCTCAGCCTTGTAATCAGATGCTTCTTTTGAAAAGAAACAGTTTTTTTTTTGACATCATATAAACAGTCCTAGTAAAGGCAGTATCTAAGAGAATCATGCATCTATGAGGACTCAGAACCCGAATATTAAAAGTAATTTGGAAGCTAGCTGCCTTGAGCGCGCTTCCTGCCTTGCCTGCTCTAGGCAAGGTTAAGAGTCACCCCTCGACCGGCAATTCAGTCGCAGGCACACATCCCTCCACCTCGAGCCGCTGCGCATCAGTAGATAGCTCCTGCGGAGACGTCGGCCCAGGCGCCTCGTGCAGTTCCCCTCCATCAAGCATCTGCCTCCTCTTTTCCTCATGCGCGGCCTGCTGCCATCGAAGTCCGTGTTTCCTCCAGAGCAACACCACGGCCGAGACGACGACCAAGGCCCCTGCGGTGCATCCCACTGCGATGCCAGCAACGGTGCCTCTCGACATGCCGGCCCCGTGGTAGGATTGCGCCGTCGGAGTGGGTTGAGCTTGGGCCAGGTCCTGCGGGAGGGCGATCCAGTGGGATTGCCACGTCTTAACGAACGAGTCGGCCGGGTGAGATGAAATGGTTGTCTCGTTACCATAAAACGGTTGTATGATGAACTGTTCCAGGCCAGGCCCGGGAGCTTGGGCGAGGAACTGCGTCATCGTTCCGTCTGGGTTGCCTCTCAGGCCAAAGAAGGCGGCCTGGAGGAATGCTCTCCCGAGAGCCCATTGTTGTGGGACGCCGTTCAAAGTCGAAGTCAGCGGAGGCTGGCAAGGAAAGTAAGGCGTTGCTTCGTGGACAATTGGCGACTCTAGCGTCAGGTTAAGCAGCGTAAAAGGGACCTTGATGGTCAAGTTCTTGGCATCCTGGTCGGCCAAGACGAGGGCCAGGTACGCTGGTGATGACACGAGACGTTTGTACAGCGGATTCTCCACATCCCAGGTGTAGTATTTGATATTATGTTTCCAGGTCACTGGGATATGCATAACTGGCGATGGCCTTACAAGCCTCCGAGTCGAGATGGATGTATGGCTCACCCGGGGAGATGGTCACGGATACAGACCCTTCGGGTCCGTTGTAGCGTGACGTGTTCAACTCGGCCGATTGACCCCATTTCGTTTGCCAAAGGCTCTTTGGGTCATCTGCTGTCAGCGTCATGTTGCTAAAGGGAGAGCCGCCTTGTTCGACGCCAAGCAACAGATCGACGAGGTAGAAGCCGACGTCGCCCGACGTGGCTACCCTTCCTAGGGCACGGTTCTGCTCATAACCTCCGAGCACAAGAGACCCAGGGATTTTCAGAGGAACACTCCCGATATGCAGCCCGAAGAACTGTGACGGGATCGCACCGCCTGATTGGAGTTGCTTCAGCGGGCCAGGTGGATTGCTCGGGTACGAGGGACCGAAACCAAAGTTTCCCACTGATGACACATAAGTCGATCCATTGGGCAGGCTTGTGTTGAAGGCATTGTCGTCCAGGTAAACACGCCTCGTTCACCAAGAGCGTGACGTAGACAGGCCCGCTAGCAAGTTCAAGTCAAGGCGTAAATGGTAATCTCGCAGTACCAGACATGAGAGTGTCGGAGAAAGAAGAGACGAGCGGGGGGGAAGCACTTGCGCGATATTACCGTCACGTTGATATCATGGGGCCGACACGGATGATTTGTTGATTTCAACTGCAAGGTGACGTACTCGGTCGAGCTTGATGACTTGAATTCGCATCACAATGGGAGGGCCGTCACGTTGTGCGCCTTTGGCCCCAGCGGTGCATTGAGGGCTGAATTGGGGGCCGCCAGCCGAGCCCAACACGAGCAAGAGGCACCGGGCACCGTCCCCGTTGCAGCCGGCTTGGCCGGATCATGGCCATGATGCTTGCCCGTGCTGGCAAGGAGTGCGCGCCAACCCGTACGTGGTGGTGAGCATGCGCGTAAACCGAGCAGGAGATGTGAGGAAGCTTGGGGAGGTTATGAACAGGATCATCACGACACTTGATGAGTGCGGCGAGACGAGGTCTCATCATACTCCACGGGAAGAAGGGATAAGCTGGAGTAAAAAAAAAGAAAGGGTAGACTAGGCAGATACTCTCTTGTTTATCGCGCGATCTACAGTTGAGACGTCCGGGTTGAGCGAGAGAAAGCCGTGGCTCAAAGGCCTATTTGTGTTTTGCTTCCAGGTGAGATGAGCCACCAAGCCGACATTCACGTAGTCCTTTAGAAACTACCACGCTTCCATGGCGAATCCCCCAAAATTATCGACGCCTGTTTGCATCTTGACAAGGCAGTTGAGTAGGTGCTCCATGTCAACGTCGAAGTCTAGGCAAAGTTCCTCGGCTCATGGTCCTAGCCTCTGCATCTTCACTGAAACCAGTCTCTATTGAAGCGGAGAATCTAGGCGGCGGGGCCGCCCGGAAGCAGAGGTGACTGGCAGTTTTTGTGCTTAATTTCCGTCTCTGTTGGGTAAGACGTGCTAGTTTCAGAAACGGGCTCATCGGGGTGTCGCTTGAACAGGCGGAGGCTCATGTATTTACTCATTTATTTATTATTAAGAGCTGCTACTAAATCAATCCATCACACTAAGCGTGGAAATTAAAAAAAAAGTCGAGATGAAAGAGGTGGGCTTAGAGTTGCACGTTGCACGTTGGATCAATGGATTCGTGCATGCATCATCTAGGGCCATGACTAGTCTTTTGAATTGTACTTCAAGTCTGATGAGTTCATGCGTCTTGTATACGATAAAGAAGGCCAAGATGATTAGATTGGGAAAGAAGAAGGAAAGAAAGAAGAAGAGCTGTTGCTTGGGATGAAAGCATGATTCGTCGCGGCCTAACGACTCGGTCGCCCTAAGTTGCACGACGCTAATATGCGAAGTGGCCTCAAAAGGACAAAATCTCAAGCCCAAGATGACGTGGGCATGGCAGTGCATGTCACGGATAGGTATTCAGCCCTGTCGTGTCATTTCGAATCAAATGAAAGACGAGAGACAAGACGGCCAAGTGTCATTGACGTACTCGGGCCTAGAGAATACCAGCTCTTTGATCGTAAACACAGGCCACGCACCGCCTGCGTATGACCATGTCATGTGCCGCGTAAAGGAAAAGGGGGGGGTCCATCCTAGTCCCTGGATGGTTCCCGACGAGTTTTGTATCGTACATGATTGTCGCTCATCCGGTGTAAAATGCTGAAGGCCTAGATGAGTAAAGCCGGTTGCTGCACCGCCCCGGTCCATGACTTGCGCTTAGAATGTGGTCAACCAGGTCATGTGTCGAGGCTAGTCAGGTCCAAAGGGAAAAAAAATTGTGAAGCGCTCCAAAGGTCGACGCGCTCAGTCAGTCCGACGTCATGTACCCTGCTACTGGGCTTGCGCGAGGTCGAGACCGAGACACGGCCATGACTCGTTCATCTCGTCCACTGTCGTGACGGCGCCATTAGACACGAGTCAGCCCCATGTCCCAGCTCGAGTGCATGAACAATGGACATGACGCGTGTCGGGCCGACGAAGTAGTTTTCGCGCAAAGAAAGGAGCGCACGAGTCGAATGTCGCCTCAGTCCGAGCACGACATCGCTCAACCCCCTCCGCCCCCCAGCTTGCCAGACTCGCGACAACACCCTGCTCCTATCAACGATTGACAAGAGCAGGACGACGCTGTTATAAAAGTCCTGTGTTCCCGCTTCTCATGAGGCTTACCAGACGCATGTATCAGACGACGCGAGGGTCTGCGCGCTGCATGAGCTAGACGCTACAAAGAGGAGGAAGGGCGCAATGCATGCCGAGTCAACCCTAGCCTTGAGCGAATCATTGCCAATAATAATGATGAAATACCACGCCGTCCCGTAACGTCCAAGATGATTGTCTCAACTCATCGTCAACAGCCAATCAATCAATCACTCCTCGGACTCAACCTTGACCTAAGCCAGTCTTTTACTACTGCAATCCTTACCTTACCATCCTTTCTGCCCATCATGAGGTTCGCCATCATCCTCGGCCTCTCGGCCAGCCTCGTCTCGGCCGCATCAATTTCCGGATCGACTTACGCCAGCAGCAAGTCCAAAACCATGAAAACCCCAAGTGGAGGGGAAAGCGACCAAAAGTCTTTGCTTTCCCTAAGCGATTGGAAATGGACACAAGGATGCTTCAAAATCTGGAGTATCGGATTTCGATCGTGCTTAGCCGATGACCCGGTCTGCGATGAGAACAAATTTCAGGACAAATTCGCATGCTCTAAAAAGCCTCCCAAAACCAAGAAGGAATGCTTGAACATTGTTGGAGAAGGCGCCCTATTCTGTAAAAGCTCCGAGTGTGAGATACAGACGAAGAAAGAGGCGAGCAAGCTCTGTGGCAGCAATGCCGTGTTGGTATAGCAAGACAAGTTTTCTTTACCCCAAAGCATGAAGTCGAAATCGAGACAGGGGCCTCGACAATGATGGCACCAAGATGAGTTGACTTGACGAAGCGCGCACGAGGTGAGCAAGCAGTCCGTCGTTGGCAAGAGACTAATCTCCGTCTTGAAAACATGTCGTGCGCCACTCGCCGCATAAATAAAAGGGTCCGTCATCATCTGAGCAGTTGTCGCGATTCTTTGGCCAGCCAGAGCCGCGCTTCCACCGAGTTGGCGGTACGGTCACCATTGCCCCATGATTGGGCCTTCCCTTGTCGTCGTCGTTTTCTTTTTAACGCCGTGGCAGTCTAGCTTGCATATAAAAGGGGAAATTTAAATACTCTCAAGTACTTGTGTAAATTTGACGTCGCATTACTAGGTCATCGCGATGGCACCAGACCGCCACGCCACATTGGGTCGGTCCGGAGGAATCGTAACCTCGCACGATTTTGTGCGCGTAGAGGGGAAACACGCCTCGTTCACCAACAGCGTAACACAGACAGGCCAGCTATTAAGTATAAGTGAAAGAAAAGATGATGATCTTATAAAACTAAATATAAATATATCAAAAATACTAAAATAAAAATACTTAAAGGCTTTTAAAATTTAAATATAATGATTTATTTAATATATAAGGCCTCTTATAAGAAAATAAGGGGAAAGGTATATTAGCTACTAAAACCCCCTAAAACGCCTTATAGCCTGGTTTTAAGTGCCAAATAGTGGTTTTTTCAGTGAGTTGTAGTGAGTATCAGGTCTTTTTCATGCCTCTCGCCGGATTCAAACCAACCACTCTGCGTGCGCGCGGGCCTGACCAGGTGTGTGACCACTACACTAAGGGGGCAAATATGGATACACACACACACACATATATATATATATATATATAAGCTAAGTAGAAGAAGTGAGAAAGCTTAGGGAGGGATGAATTAGACACTACACTATACTTTGACGAGTGCGGGGAGATGACGTCTCTTAACAGCCTGCCGGGAGAGAAAGAGAAAGCGTAACCCAGGCAAGCACTCTCTCTCTTGTTCATCGCGCACTCCAAAGATGAGACGTCTGGGTTGAGCGAAAAGATTGGACGAAAGAACACTGCCGAGATACCGACATGGGTCAGCAGTGCGTCGCAGCCCTGTTCTTGTTGACTTTCAGGTCTTGTCTAGTCCGGACCAGCCATCCAGCCGTCTTTGGCGCAACCAGGCAGGTGCTCTGTCGACGTTGAGGTTTAGGCAGCGAGGTCCTTGGCCCATGGTTCTAGCCTATTGAAAGCAGTCTTTAGTTGGTGTCGAGAGTATAAGAGAGTATAAGCGGTAGGACCGCCACTCTCGAAGCTAGCCTCGATCAGGTTGGTGGCGGGCGACTTTTTTTTTGTTGCATCATTTCCCTCCCGCCTCTGTTAGGTAAGACGCGCCGGTTTTAGTTGTTTTTTTTTTGCGTCATTTCCTGCCTCTGTTGGGTAAGACGCGCCGGTTTCAGGAAACGACTCGAGTCAAGCCATCTCATGCTGGCAAGGAAGGGTAGACGGATGACTAGTCAAAGGAACACGCACGCACGCAGCCAATATAGTCACTTTGACGATGCACCAGCCAACCAACTTTTGATTGGAGGCTACGGCCACTCCTTCCGCATCAGGAATGAACTTTCGCTTGGAATTGGCCAGGCAAGCAAGTCCAATGCAAAACGGCTGATTGTTCTGAAAAGCAACTCGACTGACTGATCAGTCATTTCAACATCATGTCCGTGTCCGCTCCCCCCTCTGCTACTGCGGTTTGTATGCTGGTCGTCGTCTTGCACGAGGTCAACGCCCGCTGTGAGTCGTTCATTAAATTTCTTGGCTTCTGTGTCTGATGGCGACTGTCATGATACATCACGGCGCTAGTAGTGCATGCGAGTCAGCTCCATTTCCTAGTCGAGTGTGCATCGTATGCGCCCAAGAATAAAACATGAAAAAAAGCCCACGAGAATCGAATGTGCCCCTAGTCCTGGCACGACATCGCTCAAGTACTCTACGCATAAATCAGGAGACGCAAGGGTCTGCGCGCAGCATGAGTAGGACGTGGTAATGGAGGCCGCAGTGTAGACCGAGTCAAGGCTGAATCATTGTGAATATAAAACACCACACTGTCCGACACCATCCAAAGAGACTTTCCCAAGTTGTCACCAACAGCCACTCATTCATTCATTCGTTCATTCATTCCTTCCTTCCCCCCTTGGGCTCAACCAGACGCGACGCCCAAGCCACTCTTTATTACGTTCCTTGTCCGGGATCCTCCTTTCTGCCCAGCATGAAGTACGCGCTTGTACTCGCCCTCTCGGCCAGCCTCGTCTCGGCCGTAGGAGTATCTCAGGAAGTATACAGCGTTAAAAACTCCGATCTCAACAAGACAACAGAAGCCCAAACCGATTTCTGCAAGGAGGTGTCAAGCGCACTCTTGAACTGCAAAGATGACGTTGGAAAGTGTGCGGCGAAAAACGACACCCAAGATGCTTATGGTTGCATCGTAGGCTTTGGAGGCATCATTAACAAGGCCGGATCCGGTTCCCCATCCGACCCAGCCGAAGAGGACAGCGACCAAGAGACTTCGCTGGCCTCCATGTCCCAGGAAGAATGGAAAGAAAAGTGCCTTGACGTCAGGAAGACAGTACTCAAGCTGTGCAGCGGCAAGAATTGTTCTTTGAGAAAACTCATAGACCGAAGCAGCTGCTTCAAGGCCGCCCCCAAAGACAAGCAGCAATGCCAGGATTTGCTCAAGACAATCCTCCTGCCCTGCAACGACGACACGTGTCGACAAGAGAGCAAGAAAAAGGCCGACCAAGTCTGCGGCGGCGATGATGCCGTCGACGACGGACTTGGTCGGGAGCAATGGCTAGAGTCGTGCGGCAAAGTCTTTGAGCCAGCTATTCAATACTGCGCAAAGGAAAAAGATGAAGAATGTACGACTTCGATGAGAGGCGCGGCCAGCGAGCGCTGCGGCAAACCCCGACCAAAAAATAACAAAAAGTGTCTCAAGACGTTTGAAGGCATTCAAGAAGTGTGCAGCAACGACGAAACCTGTGCCAAAAATACGCAGGAAACCATCAAACAGGCATGCCCTGGTGCCTCGTCGGCCGACAACTAAGTCATCTTTGGACCCGCCTCGCCGATTTCTGACAGCCGAGCTTGTTTTGTGAAACGGGACAGATTGAGCTTTTTTTTTTTTTTTTTTTTTTTTTTTCGCGTGGGATCACGACACGACCTCTTTTCTTCTTGGCCAGACAGACGCTCTCCCAGTCAAATGGACAAAAGAGAGATAAAGGGGAGGGGGCCCGGCCGGGCGGCGGCGATTTGGTCGGGGATTTCTGCTGCTTTGCAATTTTTCGGGCCAAGTCAGCTGTCTTGGCTCTACTTTTATAGATCAAATCAATATAGACTTGTTTTTTTTTCTTCGTTACATCAAAAGTTTCTTGTGTCGGTAAAGCAGGAGAATTTCCGACCAACGCATCAAGCCGCCTTGACAATGATGACGCCAGGATGGATTGGCTCGATAAGGCGCGCACGAGTTGAGTAACTTGAGCTTTTAGGAAAGGGCAAAAAGTTACGTCACCTCTTGCTCTGTGGGGTACCCGGGATTAAATTCGGTATTAAAAAGAAGACAGCCTCGCTACCACTGTAATAAAGTGTCATGATACATATCAGTCGCATAATGTAAATCGCCATTATTCCCGTCAAAGGACGGACCAGTCATGGGCGAAATAAATTGTGAAAATGCCCCCCCCCCCCCCCCCCCCCCCCCCCCCCCCCCCCCCCTCTCTCTCTCCGACAGACCCCGGTCAGCATCGCGCTGAAAAAAAATGTCCGTCTCATTGGCAACAGGCCCATAAGGCCTGAGTGGCATGGAATGTGAGGCAGACTAAGGCACGCAATGGAAAAGATTGGGAAGCTTCCACGACGACAGGCTGGCATCACGCTTGGCTCGATGCTCTGGATGACGCATTATCTGATACACATGTCCGCCGGGCGTGCCTCAATCTCCGCCCGGTTGCCGAAAAAAGTCCGTCATCGGCGTGACTCATCTCCGTCTTGGCAAGGTGCATAGTGTCCTGCGTGATGCGGCAGCCCAGGCTGGCGGCGAGCAGGTTGAGGTGGAGGGCGGAGGGCGAAAAACTTCGTCAATGGTGGGTGGGATGCTCTCTGCCACCCGTACTCTTGGGTCCCTCTGCAGCTTGAGAATGACTGTGACAAAGTCGACACGTTCGTCTTTGAAGATGGGCTTTTCGTCCGACCATGTGATAAGTTGAGCATCAAGCCGAGCATCAAGCCAAGCACCGAGCCTAGTCTGTGTCTTTGGCCACGGCCAGCACCGGCTCCGACCCCGTCGACGTCGCGCACGAGGTCAGGCCATCTTTCCGTTTCTAGACAATGCGGACTGGCTTGCATACTGGGGATATTTAGACAAACTCTATATACTTGTGTAAATTTGACGTCACATCACTAGGTCGTCGCGGTGGCACCAGACCGCCATTCAACATTGAGTCAGTCCCGAGGAATCGTCACCTCCCACTGTGGACGGTAAAGTGGAACATGACGCGGCTTGGCAGGGGTCTTGCACAGTCCCGCCGAATATACTCGCCTCTCGTGGTGCCACGAGGTCTCGTAAAAAAATTATACCCAGTTCATCATGGCCGTTTTACGCCAGCTAACCCCACAGGACAAGCCTTGGCGCCGTCGTTTTCGCAGCATCTCGGCGGCGGTGGGCCGGGGGTGACAAGAAGGTGGTGAGATTTAAGTGGTCGACATCAGCCTATAATGCCATGTGTCGCGCCATGAACCGTCTGAGCACATTTTGGCGCTGCTGGCACCGTCTTTCGTGAGTCTGTTTAGGGAGTTCTGACTCGGGTCTGCAGCATGGGAAACGAGTATCATGAGACTTTTTATGAAGAAAGTACGAAAAAGAAGAAAAAGAGAAGTAAAGAGAGTAGATTAAAAAAAAAGAGAAAAAAAAGAAGAAAAAAAATGGGTGGAGGAAGGAAACACGGCCAACAGTGGAATGAAGTGGTGCGCATAGCGCCAGCCGTCTTTGCTAAATAAATTGACATTCATTTATTCGCAGCGAGTGAGTTGGTCATCTCGGAAAGGGTGCTGCGTTTCTGACGCGAAACCTTCTCCTTCCACAGCATCATCATCTCATCCTCTGCCAGGGCAAAAATGAAGGCGCCGTGGCATGCATCTGCCATCGGCTGGACAGCGCTGCTGCTGCTGCTTGCCAACGTCATCCACGGCCTCGCTGCCCCGCGCCTGGTCAGACGCAAGTGCCCGGGACTGAACTGCATCGCACCCATCCCGACTGTCGAGCCGCCACCAGACGTGACGCTCGTCTGGCGCGGCGAGTCGCGCTCGCCGGCACAGCTGAAACAGTCGGGCGGCTTCTACGCGCGCGGCATCGAGAGGCTCCTCAAGGGGGAGCAGCTCACGCCGCAACAGATTCAGCAAGGATCGACGCTACTCGACCACGCGCGCGGCAACCCCGAGCCCGTGACGCGCTTCATCTCGACAACGACGGACGTGACGATCGCGGCGGAGAAGTTTGTCGGCAGAAAGGGCTTCGTGTACCTGATCCAGGCCGACGAGAAGATGGTCGATCTGCACCGCACGCTGGGCGACAAGATCAGTCCGTTCCCGGACCAGCTGGAGCAGGCGGCCGTGGGCCACATCCCCTGGAAACAGATACGAGGCTGGTTCGAGATCCAGGACATCAAGGACTTTGGCCGGGCCAAGGACGGCGCCTTGGCCGGATCCGTCCCCGACGACGTGAGGGCCCTTTTGGACACAGACCCAGAGAGCCACGCCAAGTTTCACAAGAACCCGGACTTTGTGGCGAGCGACTGGCTGGGAAAAAAGAGCAGCGGCATCCAGCCATCTCTTGCCGGGGCCAAGTTGTCGAAGAATGGCGATGCCGTCTACAACCTGGACAAGTTTGTGAGGGACAAGATCGCCAAGCCCGGCCCCTCCCAGGATATCTGGGACTGGACTGCGTCCGAGGCCGTGCCTCTGCGCGAGACGGAGCTCGGCAACTGGCACAAGGAGCTGGGGGCGACGGAATTCAGAATCAACAATGCCAAGAGTACGATGCTCACGACCAGGTCGAGCGAGGACCTCGCGCGGGGAGCAAAGACGCTCGAAGAGGCCCTGGATTCCCTGACCCGGCTGGGCCGAACCATGAGGGACATTGTCGACAAGACGCCAGCCCTGAGCAGCATCCAGATTCGCTGGGACGAGCTGGCCGACCAGATCCACGGCACGAGGCTCGCCATGACCAAGGCCAAGATGAGGGCCCATCATCGCGAGGCGGAGAGTCTGCTCAAGGCCATGGAGTCAGTGGACCTCGGCGAGGCGTCGACGTCGGCCGGCATCAAGGGACAAGATGGTAGCAGCAAAGTGGCCTCGGCGCAGGCCAAAATCGAGCAATACGCCAGCAAAGTCGACGCCGAAGTCAAAGCGGCCACAACGCTCATGGACGAGACGAGACAGCTCAGAGAGCGGCTCAAGACGGCCGCCCAAAATGCGCATCTGCCCGACGCGTCGTCGGCGCGAATGTTGGAAGCCCCCGGCTTCATCCATCTTCCGTCGCGAGAAGGTGCCGACGTGGCCGTCAAGAGGCTGCTCAACACGGTGCAAGGAGAGCTGAAGCTGGTCAGGGGCGCCGACGGCATCATGGAAGAGCTTCGCAAGGAAGGACAGGCCATCCTGGCCTTGTCCAGAGAGAAGCTGGGCAAGGTCCTCGGCGGGGGTACCAGTCCAGGAGGAAAAAACGAGGCGACAAAAGGAACGACAACAACAGAGCCCAAGAATGTCGGCGAGTCGGGCCCCCCCACCAACAAGAAACCAAAAATGGACGTCGACGTCGGCTGGGCCGACGAGGGCTTCTTCCAACGATGGCAAAACGTCGTCAGCGACGTGCGAAAGGCCCGGCTCAAGTACGCCATTGCCCAGTTCGAGACGAGCACGGGCGTCGTCTTCGCCAAAGGCCACGATCTAGGTATCGACCTGGCCGAGACGATTCGACAGACGACAGCCAAGAATCCAGACTCGCATTGGACCACAGACGGCCTCTGGGACAAGTGGCAGAAACACCTGGTCGAGCAACGTGTCCTCGCCGAATCGGCCCTCGAAGCAGCCCTCCACAACTACCAAGAGGCCATCACCTCGTTCGAGTCGCTCTACCAGGCTCAGGGGCTGCGTCTGGTGCGCGACGGCAAGCTCGGCATCGACTTTGCCAAGACGGTCGAGCTCAAGCCCGCGGGGGTGCAGCTCAGCGAGGCCCAGCTGCAGGATGCGTGGAGCAAGCATTTCGACCGACAGACGGAGCTGTCGGAGATTCTGTCCGACTCGCCGCTTTGCAAGAGAGGCGTCAGTACCATGTGCGGCATGCCCATGGTTCCGGAGCGCCCGCCGCCGCCACACACACCGGATTCTCCCTCGTCTGCCAGCAGCGCCCGAATAGCCCAGAGAGCGCAGCAGCTGTCGACCGACGAGTTTGCCAGGCTAATCAAGAACAAGGGCCTCGGGCCGCTAGTCGACAGCAAGTGGTCGTCTTCGCTGGAGGCGGCGCGCGAATCCGTCGGATACAAGCCCCTGACGTCGGCCCAGATCGAACACCTCACCAAGTCGCCCAAGAAGATGAAGCTGATGCCCAAGGTGTCGACCGTCTTCAACGTCGCCGCGTGGACCGGCGGCCTCGGCTGGACCCTGGGCACCGACGGAGACGAGCACGATGTAATGGCCGCCATTCTCTCCTTTGTCCCGTACACGGGCTGCGTGGCGCAGTTCAACGCCGACCGGCATCACGGACGCGCCTCCGGCCTCGACTACTCGGCCTGCATGATTGCCGACAAGCTGTCGACGACGCGGCTGGCCCCTGTCGCCATCGTCATTCATGTCACCCGCTTCTTTGTCTCGCTCTGGCAGGACGCCGAGCCGGTGCCTGACACCATCGCCTGGCAAGACGTGCGCGACAGAAGCTGGAGGAGGCTGCTCCAGGAAAAAATCTACGCGAGGACCTACGTCGACGACGATTCCAAAGCACAGGAGGAGCCTAGCTTCCACGCCGAAGTCAAGGAGAAGATGGCCCTCAATGCCATGACGGTGCTGTCCGAAGGCGCCAAGCAAATCGGCCTCATCAAGGCTATGAACGAGTCGTCGTCGTCTCTCGACGCCGGAATCAAGACGCTGCTGCCAAAATTTGCCGACGAAGCGACCGCCGCTGCCTCCATGAACGCCGCCATTGCCACACTCAACCGCCATCTCCTGCTCGGGCTGGCCGACAAGTTCAACAACGAGACGGCCGCCATGGCACCCAAGTTCCTCGACTCGTTTTACGACTCGATGACGTCCGACGACGTGGCGGACAACCACAAATCCTCCTTTCTGAAACGACTCGTCACGCTCGACGTCTTCACGGGCTCAGAGCGCGACAATGTCAAGGCGCAGCTGCGTCGGGCGCGAGACGCCCTCGGCAAGATCCCCCTCACCATGCCACCCGCCCTGGAATGGCCCTACGTTCTAGGCCAGTCGTCGGCCCTGGCTCAGCTCGACGACGACACCCTCTCGCCAACAGCATGGCTGCGCGAGCACCGTCTGCCCCCGGCCGAGATACGCTTCACCCTGCGTGTCCACGAATCAGCCATAGCCAAGCTCGTCTACTCGCCCTCCAGCGCCGTCAGACTGCCCACGCAGATCAAAAACCTCGCAGACCAAAACGTCACAACCTTGCAAGAATTCCACGCCCTGCTCGCAATGAAGCAGGGCAAAGCGCACGACAAGGACAAGAAACAAGAGGCCAGCTACCGATGGCTCGACCGCCAGGTACGAGGCAAGTCGCTGCCCGGCGTGCAAGAATACATCAAGACGCCAACCACTTTCGAGTCGTCTGTGCCCAAGCTCGACCGGTCAAAGGAGTACGACGAGATTAGACAGGCGCTCGTGCAGGCGCTTGACAGAGAGGCCCGGCTGCGGGAGAGCGACGAGGAGATGCTTGAAAAGACGCGCGTGGTGCCATATCATGTGGTGGATGGGGCGGTTCGGACGAGACATGGTTCGCAGAGGCTGTATTAGGGGGGGGGCACTCGGGACTGGTATGGGCTTTGCTGGACTTGTGTGAATCAAGGTGGGAGTGTCTTTTGGCTGGGTTTGGTTGGTAGACTTGGCGGTGAATTCAATATAATGCGCATGATGTCCAGGTGCACTGATAAATCTGTTGGGGATTGTCATTGCCTGCCCTGTGTATGACTGTGGCTGACCCTGCTTGTTGATGATGATGACGGCGTTGGGTGTTTACAACGTGCGAAGCACTCCACGCCGGAATTGCGCAAGTCGTCTACCGCAAAATATCTCGTGTCGAGCTCTGGTGCGTGGCTGGCTCCTCGGCGTTTCCGCAACAATAGGTCAGCCAGCCAGCCAGCCAGCAATAGCCACGAGACCAAAAGCCTGGACGGGGCAAGGTTTCCTCTTAACCGTGTGGACGGGGACGGAGACGGAGACGGAGACGGGCATACCTGCCGAAAGTACTACAGCGTTCTTGATTCCCTGGACCAACCTGACAATCAAATCCGCCTCGCTCGTCATCTGGCGCGTCTTGTTTTGCAGACGGTCACGTGTTGCGCAACAGCGGCGTCGGCGTGGCTGAGCAAAGGCCCCCCCTTCCCCGGTATGACCCAATCAGCAGCGACGCACGTATTTCGAAGACTTGAAAAATTCGAAAAAAAAAAAAAAAAAAAGACAATCATTAAAAAAAAGGGTGACTTGGTCTGGACATTGATGCCCTCTGGCCAGCTTGTCTCTCTATTCGAAACACGAACTGACTCAGCCCTAGCGTCGAGTGGACCGCAAAGTGGGACGAAAGGATAGTCCAAGACTCAAAAAAGGGCTTCTTGGCAGCGAGGCCAATCATGCACACACATATATGTATTACGTACCTAGGTAGGCTTGGGCGCAGCTCTTGGCTGACGGCTTTTGGACGAATCATGGGGCCTGATTGAGCCAGGGCGACTTGAATGGCTCAGATGACAGATCCGCCATGCACGTCACGTCTGCACCGCCCCTCTTCTGACGGCGCGCATGGCGGCTGGGTTTGATAAGTGCGATTCCTGTCACTCGAGAACTATTGGAATTGGAATTGGCCATGTCATTACGTATCTGTCCTACGTCACTTGCTGGGCCAAGCAAGGCCCCTTGGATCCGCGAGGCCAGGGTTCTTGGACACGGACCGGCACGAACAGGACCCCCGAGAGTCATGCCTGCCTGTCAAGCTGTGGACGCGGCTGCGATTTATGCACACCGAAGAGCCTCGTGGGTGGTTGCCGAGCCTTTTTTTTTTTTTTTTTTTTTTTTGGGATGTAGGACAGGGCTCATAACAACGCCCTGGCTTGCGTCACCGCAGGTGGACAAGCACAGTCCCCTCCGGCAATACGAGAGTGAGCAGCGTAGGCAGCGCGAGGAGCAAGAACAACGAGAGCGAGAAGAGCAGCGCCAAAAGGAGGAGGAGCGGAAGCGGAAGCAAGCCGAAGAAGTAGAGCTGAGAAAGCAACGCCATCAGCAGCAGCAGAAGCAGTGGCAGCAGAAGCAGCGCGAGGACGAGGCCCGAAACGCCGCCATCAACGAAAAATGCAAAGATGCCCGTGGCAACAACCAAAGCCCTTGCCAACAGGCCGCCGCTGCATGTCTCTCAAAAGAAGAAGAACCAAATACCGACCAGGAACACTTTTCTTTTGTCTTGGATGACTGGTGCTTCGAAAGGACGCTGCCGGTTGTAACGCCGAGACCCGAAGACCTACCATTTAAGCCCATATGCCGCGACATGACGTTCAGGCTCGAGAACAACGCCAAGTGCCTTTACAATGTCCACGAAGCCCTCCGCCGCGTAACGAAGCAGTCGGACGATTTCATCGAGTGTCTTGAGACTGACAAGGTTCCCGGCTCGCGCCCAGACAGGCGCGAGGTTGCTTCATCTCTCTGTAAAGATGTCTATTTTAATAATTTCATCAAGCGGGAATTTTCAAAATTCACCGCTGGAGACAATTGCCCAGATTGGATGGATTGGGTCCTTCAATGGACGGGTAAGAAATGCTACAAATAGGTATACAGCGCTTTTGTTTCTTGCTTGTCTTTTCTAGCAAAGGCTATTGTATGAATATTTTTAAGTAGATTCTTTGTATTTGTCTTATAATCAGCCAGCCTTAATTATGAAAAACTCTGACTAGGAAAGAGTTAGTAGGCAAGAGTGAATCACGTCATAAGAAAATTTATGCTATTTTTGTGACTCGCACTTGTTCTGCTTATTTCACAACTTGACTGCCCAGCGTCGCGCAGACGGCAAGAACAGATGAGCTTGATCAAGATACGAACCAAGGCTTATTCGGTAGGATCGAGCCCCAAACACAGCTTAATCTTGGACACATGGCGGCGACTTTGCATCTAGTATCTGGAGTATTTGGAGTATCTAGAGCCGCTTGGTGGACATGGGTCGCTAGCGTGGCACGAAGCCGTCATGTACTACGGGGACGATCTCCACCCCTTGGCAATTACGCGCATGACTATTAAGCCCGAAAAGTTTCGGATTAAGCGGATAGTTCATCCCATGTTAATGACTTGGTGCAAGTGGGAAACTGGTACGACTCGGCTGCGACGGCCAAGGCATGGGAGTCACTGTCAGCTGTAGTCAGAGAGACAGTGGTAGGTCGGGTCAGGCCCAACCTCACTGCGTGCCGGGTGAGCATCGTACTGATCAGGAGCTAGTTGGCGACAGAGTTATTATGACGAACGGCAGCAGAAGCTTCATCAAAGGAGCCAGGGCTGACATTGAAGACGAGATTGGGTGTACTGGCAGTGATTGGCGGGGTCCAGCGGCGAGTCGGGCTAGAAGACGCTGGTGTAAGAAAAAAAAAACAACATTACATTTTACACATGAGATGAGGGGATTCTTAAAAGAGGGAAAGAAGAGACAAAATTTGTATCAAATTCATTAATGTTGGTGGTGCTCAGAATTCAACCCCGGGAGCATGAAAAAAGACAAAATGATTTGCTAATGCAGTATGCCAGTGCTTGAAAAGAGCCCAGTTAGCTTCGTGCGACTGGATGGATGGACATGAATCGTGGGAGCGATTGACTCGTGAGCGCAGGCTGTCGACATGGGGACCGATTCAGGCAGCTCCGTGGTGCCGAGTCATGGACATGGTGGCTGCTGCACCCAGTCGACAGTGCCGACCTAGTTTTGCAGTTGTAGCCCAAGTCACCACCATTTCTGAATCCGTGTCTTCCTTCCTTACCAGCAAGAAACAAGCATAAGACAGACCCAAGGCCTTTTTTTTTTTCTCTCTCTGGACACTTTGTCCCCTACCACCACACTCCTTACTTTCTACACAAACACACTCCTTTTTTGTTTTGTTTTTTTCACCCATTTATTTTTCTGACTGATTGAATTCCCTTCAAGGCACTTCTACCATCAGTCAGTTACAAGATGAAGTCTGTCGTCGCCGTCGCCGTCGCCACACTCTTTGCCACGGCAAGCCTTGTCGCCGCGGCGCCCCAAGATGGCGAAAAGAATCCCATTCGAGACGACGACGTGGCCAACAATGATCAGCTGTACAATGACATGTACAATGACATGTGCGCGGTGCGTCTTGAACGTCAAGATTCAGAGGAGGACTGGAAGCAGTGCCTCAAGGCCGTCAAAGAATGCCACGCCATGCCAGACAATAAGCTGGAATGGCCCAAAATCAAGTTTGGTAGTAACACGCTAGAGGAATGCTTCACGGCCAAGATGCCAGCCCAAAAGGTGGTGGCCAGCGACACGCCACTCCAACATACCTGCCGGTCCATGGGTGCGAGATCCGGGCCCGACGGACCCTGCCAGAAATCCCTGAGGCGCGTCTTCGACGCCGAACTGAGGCCCGACCAAAAGGCCGACGTCATGGAGTGTCTGACTACCGGCAAAAAGGGCCAGGGCGGCGACAACCTCGTCTACAAGTCAGACTTGCTGGGTGCCATCTGCTGGGGTCAGTCGTTGTACAAGGAGCTGATGCCCAAACACATGACTGGGCACGACTGCACCAAACAGCTGAGGAAAGCGCTCGGAGACAAGGCCGACGTGTGCTTTGCCTCGGAGGCCGAAGAGCAGGCCAGACAGCAAGAGTGGGCCAAGAACGATGAGGAAAAGGAGCGTCGAGATCGTGAGTCAGAAGAACGGGATCGGAAGGAAAGACAGAAAGTGAGGGAAATGCAGGAAAAGGGCGAAAAAGACAATCGCAAGGCCGCCACTGACAAAAAGTGCGGCACCGTCCCGGAAAAGAACCGTGTTTCATGTCACAAGGCCGTTGAATGGTGCATGGAAGAAGATGAGACGTCGTTCTCCTTTTCCCTCGATGAAATCTGCTTCCGCAACATGCTATTTGTTTTGACTCAAGGCTAGACGAGTCCCAACCGGGAGGACCGCATGCGACAACATGACTCGAAAGTCATGGGTCTAATAAGGACTCGGTCGCGTGACGAAGCAGTCGGAAGGTTACCATTGAGAGTCTCAAAACAACAAAACTTGGAGCTGAGCCTAGTTCGCGCCCGGATAGGAAAGAGGTTGCCGTGGCTCTCTGCAAGGAACGACAAGTTTGGCAACTTTTTTTGAAGGAGGCGTTATCTCATGATGACAGGGCTGGAGAGCGATGTGGATGGAGGCTCCATGTTTCGAGGTCCCTTAGACAAAGGGTGCAGGATGCTAGAAGGAGTATCAGGACGCTGTGCGTCTCTAGTGTGGGTTTTTTCTTAGCAAGGCCGTTGAATGGAGACTGGCTCTCCATGATTTGGCTAGATTTTTTTTGTCAGTGTGATTGGCCGTCTTTTTTTTTGCAAGAGTTTAGAGACCCGAAGAATCACTGGTGTCTTAGGCCCGAGGCCCTCAATATTTTCTCGGCCTCATTCCAGACGCACACACACACACACACACACCACGGATTGTGTTGGCATGCTGTCTTTGTGCACCTCTTGGCTTGGTAGAATCATAATCGACAGTGTCCTCTCGCTCCCAGCTACTTCACCATTGCTCGTCCAGTGCCAGCTGGCGCCTGCGTTGATGCGGCCTTGCTCCAAACTGGACGGCACGTGTTGTAGCTCGTTCAAGGCCAAGTCTGGCTGGCTGGCTGTCCCTGGTCGTGCTGCCTGAAAAAAAGGTCCGCTCAATCTTTTCCCGACTACGGCCTTAGTCCGACGTCGGGCGGAAAGCACAGCCCAAAGACCAGGCCAGACAAGCTCGGTTTTCGTGTCAAGTGACGACGAAATCCCAAGTGCGCGACTGGAGGGCAGAAGAGTCATCCCTACTCTTTGACTGGTACCTAATCAAGCTGCTACGGGCATTGCCTCTCTGCCTTTGCATGGGACCGACAACTGAAACTAGGACGGCAGCTAAATAGGTAGGATCCATAAAATTCGGTATGAATCGCCAGATTAGTTGCGCCGCTAGTCAGGGCCGTAGCCACAGTTGGTGACTTGGTTCGCGGTCACGCAGGCTCAAGAAATTCTGGCTCGTCTCCTCTTTCCAAGGCCATGAAAAGAAGAGAACTTACGTCAAGAAGGCTTCAAAAAAAATGAGGTCAAATACACGCTTAATTTACCCCGTGTAGACTCAAGCTCTGCTCCGACCCTCCTTCAAAGTCAACAAGCTAAACACACTCCATGGTCCGTGGAAGAAGCATGACAAGCCCCGGTTGCGTGTAGCACATGACATGACTCGGGATACGCGCATAACGCATGACACTTAAAACGAGACGAGGCCTTTAATACGCGCTAAGTAATATAAAAGAAAAGGCGTCAAGGCGCGCGCCTAGCAGTGCAGAGCATGAATGAAAGTCATGTAACTTGCGCGTACGTAACTCTTTTGCGCTCAAGCCATGACGTGTCCCTGTCGCTCCCCCTTTGCTACGCGGCTCACTTTTCCACGCAAAGCAGAGTTTGCAAGGGCAGTCTCTTTTCTCGAAAGCAGTTCTTCTTTGTATCAATTAGACCATTACCCTTACTCTTCTTGTCCGCACCCAGACAATCATCTCATCTGCACAGGCACCCCTACTTACAAAACCTCACTCATCTCGACTATCCGTCTTTTACACACTCTTATTCGCCCTCTACTTTGTCTCCGATTCTGCTGCCGCCCAGGTCGAGGACAAGACGGCGACTGTCTAGGCAAGGGCGCGTGATTTCGGCAGGCTTGTTTCAGGCTCGTTGAGTGACTGGCAGCTCATCTGGCCGCCCGGTTGTCGGGGCACAGTAATAAAAGAAGAGATGTGGCTGGTGGCAGGAAGCGCACAAGATGACTCGCTCTCAAGAAGAGCCTCAACCGCAGCCCAGGGCTAATGGCAGCGCGGGTGGGCACGATTCAGCCATCGTCTAATCCGAGTCATTCAGCCATCATCGCACGGCGGACTCTTTTCGTCCTGACCATGAGGCTTTCTTCTTTTCTTTCTAATGGATAGATGGATGAAAAAAAAAAAACCTCCTTTTCTTTTCTTTTTTTTCTATGTAGACCAGAGTATATAGGCGTTCAAAAGGGCATAAACTAGACTTATTGCCGTGACTTGGCGACATAGCGTCATGAGCAAATTAGGGTCAGGCTGTTTCAATGCTCCGGGCTACCTGGCGCTTCAATCTGGCATCTGGCGATCGATGACGTTGCTCGAGAGCACATCCGCTATTGTAACGAGGCAAGTCATCATGACTCGGCTGCTATGCGTCGTTGCCTACTGCCGCACAATGGGGAGAAGTGCAATCACAACTATAGGTAGCAACCATGGTGGCAATTGAACAGCGCGTGAGAAAAGCTGCAGCAAATCTGCGGCTATTTCCCCAATCTGGTGCTTCCGCCTTGTAGTCAATGCGGCACACCACCAAGTCTTGATGAGTCCCTTGGGGGCGGTTGCCCCGTCGGGCCGACTAAATAGCGGCATGGGATGCAAAAGTGGGCGGCCATGGTGGCTTTAGTCAGAATCTCAAGTCATGTCTTTGCACCATGACGCGGCGAATAAAAAGGGATAAACAAGGGGACATGCATGGTTGTTTAGATGAATCGAGTCAGGATACTATAAAGATGAAGCATTGTGCAGCCAATCTACAAGCACGGGCCGTCCTTTAAATGAAACTGACTCGCCAGGGGATTTTTGCGGCGCTGGTTTTCATTTTCTCAAGACTTGACTCTTGTTCATCTTGCCACACTAATATCTACCTGGCCTTGCTTGAAGAAAGAGAATCGTCAAAACGGCACACCCCCAATATCTTCCTTGCCAAGTATGACGAGACGAGGCGGCCTTGCGTCGCAACGGGCTGGTGCGCTCAGGGGCTGTTGACGAGCTTCTTAATAGCCACCTCGGGACTCTCTGAACCGGGATCTTTGTAATCGGCGTTACGGACATTGCTGAACCAATAGCTGAGGTATGATCCTGTGCAGCTGGCTGCGTCGCTCAATTTGCCTAGGACTTCGAGTTTGTCTTGGACAATGCCTCTCTTTGTATCGTCGTGGCAAACTTGGTAGACGCCTTTGCACTCGGACAACCATTTTCCGTCTTTCTTATATGCCTTGACGTAGATATTTTGGTCGCAGTAGTTGGTGGCCTCGGACAGATCTTGGGTGTTCTCTGGCTTGGCCTGGGTTTGTGGGCCGTCGGCGTTGCGCAAAATCCCGTTCCAATGGCCCTTGGATTTGAGGCAGACTTTTTCGTGCTTGCAGTCCTCCCAGTCTTGTATGCAAAAAGCGTCACCTTTGCAGTTGTCCTTGGCCTCTTGTTCGCTGTACGTGTCGCTCGAGGTCGCCCCGGATTCCTGGCTCTGAGATGGTCCGAACCGGAAGAGTGATTCACCCCAACCTTTTTTTCCCCCAAGACAAGTTTCATCACCCTTGCATTCATTCCAATCTTTCATGCAAGCGTTATAGTTCGTCTTGTCATCCTCAGTATCCCAACGACTGGTGCAAGTCTGGTCGGCCTCGTCCCAGGAGATGGTAGTAGCCTTTGAGGCCGCATCTGATTCCGGCTGCGGCAGAGCAGCGGCCAGGGAAGTGGCGAGGGTGAGAATCAAGGCGTACTTCATGATGGGTAGAGTTTTTGAAAAAACTGGCAAAGAAAAGATGATAAAAAAGGAGAGTGTAATGGTTTGTATAGTGTTAGAAAGGAAATGTCTTGACTATATTCGAGGCTTGTGGTTGGGAGAGCAAAAGAGGTGATGAGGACGGAGCACGAGATCATATTTATATCAAAAAAGGGACATGGTCCGCAATGAAGGCATGCATGCTTTCAACTTCCCGCTTCTGACCATCCCAGAGTCTGACTTGCATCATCTCTACTCCAGCCGTTTGACCCGGCCCATCACTCGGCGTGCATGAAAAAGAGGGTGACGCTAGAAGGCGAGGGTGGGCCAAGACCCTATGCATGAGTCAGCAAATTGAGGCCGTGTGGAGAAAGGGACACATTGTGGAAGGAGTGTCCGGTCCCTCCTTCGCCAGCCTCTTTATAGCAGAGGGAAAATGGGGATGAATTCAATTCGCAACTCTTTGCTGACGACGTTCCGTCTTCCCCATCGGCTGATAGTATAAAAATGGGCAGGGTTGTTATTTTATTTTATTTTTTTTTCCTTTAATGACCTCACCACGTGGGAGTCACTCTGCAATCCAGGGGACCCGCTTTAGTTGGCAGTGCTTCCTTCAACTTGTGAGACGCGCCAAGTGGAGCCTGGCAGTGTTATCTTGGAGTTTTGCGTGGGGGCATAACATTTATCCATCCTTTAGAACGATTACGCAAGCTGCATGAAATCAATGACTCAATATGCGAGAAAGTCAGCAGAGAAAAAAAGACCTATGAGAATTAAAAAAAAAAAAAAAAAAAAAAAAA